>ONZA01006639.1:48376-58870 GCA_900322205.1 Kewa caespitosa
ATAAGCGAAATTTTAAACATTTGTGAATAAAATCCTTAACAAACATTATCAATGGATTAAGAGGTGACTTATCAACCTTACACAAGGCAATGATCTCACCTTCATATCATCATCACACCCATTATATGAAGGCGTTGAGTGAGAGAGACCTGTTCCTTGTCTCATGTCAAGTGCTTCGAGTAGCCATCATCCAAGTACTAAGTGCTACTCGCTCACACCCGTGCCTGCAAAAGCTAATTCGGGATTAGTCTTAGGAACCCAAACAAGTTTTGGTCTCTTCTTTAGACCATGCTTAATACCTTCTTTATCTTTAAGGTAGTCCCTGTTCCTTTGATATTTTTTCATTCTAGTAATACACTCATGTCGGGTGTGTCCTTTTCCACCACAATGAAAACATATTCTATCACCTGTTAGATCGACATACTTCTTGTTCGGCCCTTTTCTGTGGTTTTGGGAGTTGAAGCCTAGACCTTGTCTTTTCTTATGGATGATCTTTTCAGACCAAGGTGCAGTTATGAGGGAGCTCCTCCTTCGGTCAGTGAGTGATTTTTCCAGATTATCTACCTTGCATTGAAGCTCCTTGCTAAGCACTTTTTCAACAAATAACTCATTTTTGACTTCTACCAATTCCTTAGTAAGGTCATTAACACACTGTAGATTATATTTAATCGCTTTTTCGCGATCCAAAATCACTTCTTTTAAGCCGTTTTCAAGTTGAAATTTAATGGATATTTCAGACTTAAGAAGATTACTTGAGTTTTTGAGATTCGTGATTTCATCCTTTAAAATAGAGTTTTCACTTTGAAATTCAATTTTAACGCGACTCTCAATTTTTAGCTCCTGTGTAAGGGCTTACAATTAAATCATTATAAGCATCTTTTTCAGCACAAACGTCCTCAAGTTGATCTATTAAAATATCAATCATGTTAACAAGCTTAACTTTTGAACTGTGAAGGAATTGCTCACGACTTACCTCGATTTTAGTAGCTTCGGCCTCAGAATTGGTATGGGACATCAAGGCTAAGTTAGCTTCCTCCTCCTAGTCCTCCTCATCTTCATCATCCCTATCACCCCATGCAGCAACCGTTGCAAGAAGTACCCTAGCCGGGGTATTCTTGGTTGAAGTGAAGGAACTGGTCTTTGGCTGATTCTTCTTTCCTTCACCTTCCCATTGTGGGCACTCCGAATGATGTGATCTTGAGATCCACACTTAAAGCACCCAGAAAAATTATTAGGTTTAGAAGAACCAACACCCTTACCTTTGTTTTTACCCGTTCGATTATCCCGGTAAGAATGACAAATTTTTCAAACAAGAATGCCGAAATCTTCATCCACCGAGAGCCTGTTTACCAAATCGTTGATGTCTTTGTCCAAGTCTTTTTCGGCACTTAGAGCTATACCAAATCTCTTCGGCCACCACTCTTCCTATGCTTGAGGATGTTAGGATCATAGGACTTTAGATTTCCGATCAATTTGACATAAGTCATAGTATCGCTATCATGCTCTTCGATTGCCCCCCAGCTTGGGAAGCCATCCGTCTGTTAAACATCCGAGGACCTTCTCAACCTGTTCGGCCCTAGAAGTAATCCTGCCAAGATATTGTAGCTCATTCATGATGTTAGTAAGACAACTATCCATCGATTTGATGGTCTCGTTGGGCAACATCTTAAAATCATTATATTCAGTTCTTGGCCTAGTTATTCGAGAATTTTTAACTTTATCAGTTTTTTCATGAACAATGCATAGACAATCCCAGATTTTTTAGCCGTAGTAAGAGTAGCAAATACTATTAAATGCATTGGAACCTAGAGCACCTTGTGTAAGGGAAACAACCTTAAAGTTATTTTCAATTTTTTCCATGTCACTACAATCCCACTTAGATTCAAGTTTCTCAACCTTCTCACCTTTTTCATTAGTTTTCATTGCTGTTAGATCACCATCGCACACGATTTACCATACCTGATAGTTGCTTCCCTCAAGACAATTTGTCACGTGCGTTTTCCACCAAAGATAATGCTTATCGTTGAAATAAGGTGGTCGAGTGAATGATTGCGCTTCTGGTCCGGATTGACACTCCATTAGATCACTTCCTAGATGTTAATCTACTTAGAAGAACCCACTCTGATACTACTTGAAGATAATTTAAGCCCAAGTCGTGCAAACTTAAGAGACAGAAAACTGTTATCTTTGAAGGAACTGTTTGTTCAAACAGAAGCTATGAACTTAATGCGGAAGCAAGTAAAAACACACACGATTTTATGTTGAAAAACCTTCGGCTCAAAGAGGAAAAAACCATGACCCTATGGGATTTTGAAACTATTCTCTTATTACTTGGATCCTCAATAATGTTGATTACAAGATACACTCTCTCTCACAATCACTCGACTGCTCGTTCCCTCTCGAACTGGTAACACCCCTTCTATCTACCCCGATAGAAGCAACCAAGGACTTCCCTCAAGTTTAAAAGAACAGGTTTTTACCTTAGAATGCTTTCTAAAACAAAGATGGAAAAGGTACAAATCAGATCCTAAAGCAAGCCAAGAATCAGCGAAGAATAAAGACTCAACTGAACAGCCAGGGAGCCGCTCCTTCAACCAGATTCTGGGTAAACAGTGAACTTTGAAGGCTTAAGAGAATTTCGTGTAATTACTCAATTAAGGCTCAGGAAATTCAAGTGTGGAGGGATAAAGATTATGAAACCTAAGAGTCAGTTTTTATAGCACAAAAGATTGGGAATTTTATTCTAAATCACACACAAGAGTTTTGTTTCCAAGAAACTTTTTCCCAAATCCTATTTAGTTTCAAAATTTTATCACTTTCCAAATCTTATCACTTTCCAATCCTTTATCCAAACTGATTAATTATTAAATAACTTATAATAAAACCAGTTAATGAAAGATATTTTACCCAAAAATCGACTTTGCTCGATTAAAACACACATTTAATTATTTAAGTCAGTTTTAAGCCTTCATATACCTTAGTATATTATGTTGATAAGGAGATGTTCCTTCATCAACTTAACATAGTAAGTTATACATTCACTGTATAACCCAAATTCACTTGGAGACCATTGTTGTCTCTTCCATTGTATCTTGCTGTACAAGAAGCTCTAATAAACACGATAATGATCACAGTCTCGAGCTTCCATTAGCGCCATCCAAATATTTCTCAAAGCTTTGTGCACACAAACCGAAAACAAACAAGAACTCTACCACCAACATTAGTCCAATGCTATGATACTTTAAATAATATTATCATCATGCAAAACTAAGGAACCGAACACATTACATCTTTGGTCCCAAGGAAATGTTCCTTGGACCAACCTATTGCACCATACTTGTGATATTATTCAATCTACTTTTGTGCGATCCTTCGAAACCAATTTCACTTAGCATTTAAGCTCAATGTTCATTGACCCATAAGGTTGCGAGAGGCATCTAGCTACACATCACAACAATCCTAAGTCAATTGAATCTCTATCTCAATTATTAATCCCAAGTGACTTGCACCTTGACTGAAAGAACATATTCCTTCATCTTGTCCTATAAGATTTTCAATATTTAAGGTATGGTGGGCTAATATCATGGAGATTTTGTCTTTGAGTGTTGCTGATGTCGCATCTTTAATATGCACTAGTGCCAAAAATCATTCCCGAACATATCCATCTTCATCAACAAATCTTATCATATTCCCATTTGTTTCTTTTAGCTATACATTTAGATTGATCAACAAGTATAGAAAACTTGCTATCACCAATTGTGCCACGAATAGCAGTTTGCACTTTTTGAGCAAAGGCCAGTAAAATCTCTTTCTGAATTATCGACAACGTGTATTTGGCCTTTTGTGGGGCATTTTCTTAGACAACATCATCCACTTTCTTATTGTAAGATGCTAATATTTATAGCATTCTCAAAAGATTACCTGAATGTTTAAAGAGAGCTTTCATCATGTCCTCTAAATGGACATTTTTACAAAGTCAACCACTAAACAACATCGATTGAGACTTGAAGTCTCAATCTATTCTTTCTTATCTGTTCGAGAGTTTGGAGTTTAGAAAAAGGGAATATTTTATTACAATCAAAGCAGAAGTGCCCTTTCGCGACTCAAACTGTCTGTATGCTTTTTGGCTCGCAACGAGTTCAAATGGATGGGGGTTACAATCACCACATCCTCTCCCGAAAGACTCGAAGCTATGCTTGATGGGGAAGTTCCTTCACTAGAGAATAGACATTCTAGTAATGACATTTTCAAAATGGCATTTTTAGTTCTTTAGATTTTTAAAACTTTGAGCAGCAAATCTATGAGCTGAATTTGAGTCTTTTTCCCATATATTGTAAAAAAGCACATTCTTTTCCACAATTAACCTTGTTTAAATTTCTAAGTCCCTTTATATTATAGGTGTTTGAACCATCCTTTCCAACTGGTTTCTTGTAAATAAGGAAGCATGTAAAACAATAAGCTGCATCACTTGTTAGTGAATACTCTAACCATGGAAATGACTTGAACCAACTAATTGATGAAAACGTTGTGGGTGGTCTTTTGGTTGAGAAGCGGGATATTGAGACATATAAAAATATCGTTGTTGAAGGTAAGCATAATCCCGTACAATTTTCTTCATTATTTCATTAGGATAGCTATCAATTGGCTTACGCAAGGGTGGATCACGTTCCAACTTATATTATTGTTTTCAACATCATTGAATGCAATCCTTTGAGAAGTGGGAGGTTGCACATCAGGAATCTGATGTGGTATTTCTTCTTGAGCTTGTTCTTGTGGAATACTTTTAGAACTCGATTCACAATGTTCTTGATTATCGCGTTGTGACTCCTCTACAACTGACGTTGTGTCATCTTTTTTAGCCGAATAATATGATAAAATTATTTTCCATTTTTTCATAGGTAATTAACATTTAAGTAATTATATCATGTCATTTAAGTGTTAACTAAAATAATACACAATAAATATAACAACTTTAATCTCACATGATCAATACTAATTATGAGCTAACAGTTCTAAGAGTGTGTTCAGTCATCTGTAGTATATATAGTTTAATTTGGTTTACTTTAGTTCAGTTTGAATTATTGTCTTACAGGTTTATCAATATTTTTAGAATTAAGCTACTCTCATTTTAATTAATTTCAGTTTAGTTCAGTTCAGTTTTTTTCACATCTGTTCAGTTCAGTTCAGTTTGAATTAGTTACGAACTGAACACACACACTAAATCTCTAGTCACTTATGAACAATATGAAATCTAAAGTCAAATAAAAAAGAATTTAAAAAGTATTCCAAATACACAACATCACACATCAACATAACGAAGCGTATTAAAGTTCTACTTGTTATGAACTAAATATAAAGTACAGAGAATTGTAGAGTGAAAGGGAGAATCATCCACTTTATTTAGATGTGAGGGCGTATATATACAAGTGAGGTATTAGATGGGATAACCCTAATACATATAATCTAATATCTTGTAGGCCTTGTAGAGTAATGTACATCCACAATAATATTTTATAACACTACTCCTTGGATGTACATTAAAATATGCATCATTAAAACCTTATTAGGAAACCTATGGGACAAAAACCTAGTGCAGGAAAAAGAGTACATTATGCTTTAATACACATGTAATTTTGCCTCATTAAAACCCTTGCCAGAATAATCCAATGGGACAAAACCATGGCTAAGGAAAAAAGAGTATAGCGCGTATCAACTCCCCCTCAAAACAATATCCTTGAAGAGCATCTTGAGTTGCACATATCCAATATGTGGTCTTCTAGTGCTATGGAATCCAACCCAAACATGATGTAATTGCCGTCTCAATCCCTTAAAGCTTGTAAATTGGACGCTTGCTAGCACATACACTTGTTGTCTCTTTCGAACATTGCTAGGGAAAACCTCAACAGCAAAAAAAACATAGTTATCATGCTTATTCATACTCCCCCAAAATTATACAAGATTTTATTTTTACTTGCTTAAGTAACATCCCATACTCTAAGGTGTCCTCACAGCTGCCTTGTTAAAAACCTTGCTAAGTAAAACCTTTAGGGATAAAAACCTAGACGAAGGAAGAAAAAGAGTACAGTGAGCATAAGCTTCATATCCTTTGTTAGAAAAACCCCTTGGGAAAAACCTACACACAAAGGAAAATGAAGCAATGTATATCCCCTTCAATAACTTAGCACTCGGATACATCTGAGTCTTAACTCAACGAATGTAGACCTCTTCTGGAGGTAATTTGAAATGAACTTTCCACAACAATAAATGCTAAGTCAATAATGGGGATTCATCACATATTTTATTTTTATTCTTCAATGTGACCATAAATATTTTCTGGAATGTGGGAGTATGATGTACAAAGTCACTTGATCACCAATCTTTCACCAAAAGGTGCTTCTGGACCGGTGAAGTTATATTATTTTACCAATGAGTTATTAACATTAAATTGCTTGTCGTACTCGAACTTCAAGTTGAGTCACAATTCTTGCCCTTAATATCAATATGATTTCGTCATGTCCTTTACTCAGCTTTTAATGATTTTATGGCATATTCAATGCGGCAAGATTTTTCAAACATATGCATAGACATCCCACTTGTCTATGACTTTCAACTTCAAATAGATAAGTCATAGAGGTTCTTATTCCTAAGTTCTTCAGGAACTTGTCTAGTCTCTCATATGTGCCAACATGTCCT
This sequence comes from Kewa caespitosa, assembly GCA_900322205.1. Taxonomy (NCBI): domain Eukaryota; kingdom Viridiplantae; phylum Streptophyta; class Magnoliopsida; order Caryophyllales; family Kewaceae; genus Kewa; species Kewa caespitosa. Next base: position 55,070 of record ONZA01006639.1, read on the forward strand.
TAACAAGGCACATGTAGTTCTCTTAAAGCCAATTATATATACAAGTATAATCTCTATCACATAGGTTTTGTGTAAAACCTTTTGTTCAACCAATGACTTTCAGGGTTGCATGTTTAACATGCATGCAATATGAGATGCAATCCTAACAAAGAAATTACTAAATTAAGATATGCGTAAGATATATATGTAATGAAAATGATGTGCATGATACAATGACAAATTTTCTAGTGCGCACACTAATGTAATCTGAGTGTGTATACTTTTAACTCTAAGTTCACAAAAGTAGGACTGCAGGTCCATTAGCTCAGTTTTCAATTATTAGTTGGTTGATCATTTATGGACTATTGTCAATTATGATCCCCTTCCATTTGTCTATCTATTGCATTTGTGTATCGGTTCCACCAAAAAAGATGTTATGATATCAATTAACTTTTTCATATATTAATTTCATCATTGTCGCCGACCACTTCTTCATATATGAATACTTTTTATGAGGTACCTTTTCTTTCAATACATGTACAGTCCTTTTATTTCTATTCAGATATTATTGCCTTTATATAAGCACTCATTCATATATTTCTCAAATTACCAACTGCAATGCTTGCCATATCATTCATTTCATCAATTATTTTATCCGCATATTGGAACCGATACCAACAAGTTCATTGCTAGCTAGCAAACATATGTCTTATCGCAAATATAAAATTTTTGTTCCGAATCGGCAAGCTTTTAGATATCTTAACATCAAATCACATAATTTCATAATCGACCTCACATAATATAGGTGTGGGATGAAGCTGATATCCTCTTCTGGGGACAACATTTTAAAATTCCTTGAACCTCTACGAAAATGAATTCTTTCATTTGTCATCTCTTTTAGACTTTTCATTTCTCATAATCCATAATGAACTTCCAACTCATATGGGGATCAAAGGTAAACATTATATATATGCTATTTCTTCACTTTGATTTTTGCTAGCTTCAACCTATTCACCACCCCGTAAGCTGGAAAAAACTTATATAAAGGGGCTAACAATATAAACATTCCCAACTTAAAATGTCATGTTTTAATCATATTCTCTTAAATTACTAAGGAGTTTATGACATCAAGTCTTTTCTGGAGACACATACCTCTTGGGGGAGTTAAAACGATATGCAGTTGGCCTCCCTAGTGCTCATACATTGCCCCATCAGTCAGGAGATCAGTTATTGGGATGTATTGAGAACTTTATAACATAAAAACTTGTATATTATATTTGTAGACTTCAAGCCAATTCTGTATCATGAATTGTGTAGATGGACTTCAGGCTATTTTTCTATCATGTATTTCAGTGAACTGCAGGTCACTTTTGTAACAACGCTCAACTTACTATCTCATTTCACTATACTAATTCAATTATGAGATTTCCAGTTTTTAATACATTTCAATAAAAATTTATTTAATCTCATTTTGTCTTGCCTTTAATGTCAATATCAATAAAATTTTATAAAGTATGAACACATTTTTCTTCGTACATGAGAAACTTCTGGTTCTCTATAACGGGTAACATTGACCCGGATGACCTTACTAAATTTGTCGCATGTTTCTTTAACTTTCTATTGGTTAATCATTTCTGTCACAATTTGATCACTTTTCATTAAATAAATATCCATTATTCTGGCCAGATATAAAATATGACATTAAGACATAAATTAATATCTCATCACAATGGCAAGACGATTGACAAATTCAATAGGGAGAATATTTTGTGCTCTAGAGCAAAATAATCTTTGCCACATATCAAGTCAACATTTTTATCTCCAAAATAATATTTTCAAACTGTTCATAGTATGTAATATCTTCCTATTTTCATATCAATGACATTGTGTCCATAAAGTAATAAAACGGACAATTTGTCAAATAACAATGCATGTTACATGCTTGTAAATAAAAGTTATAGAACATATATTTTCCATTAGAGTTTTTGGCTTTATACCAAATATATAATCTCATTCTTGTACCATACAAGGTGAAATCAAAAAATTGCACTTTACTTCAAATTAATGATTTTGAAATGCCAATAAACTCTTACTTTTCAGAACTTCTGGTTCATGATCGTTGTTAAATGATAACGAGCTCTCACTTTTGAGAACTCTTGGCTCGATGACTACATGGATAGGTTTATCGAAGACTTCTACCCCAAGATTAGAGGTGGTTCTATAATTTGTCAATAGTCACAGCCATTTCATAAAATAAGTGTGAATCACGTGAATTCTACGACATAACAACGTCTAAATATACTATTATACTTCCATGACCTTTCTTGTGATGTATTACATGAACCACAGTATATCAAAGCGCTACAGTTATAAAATGTATCCATGATACTATCTTTTCATGTCTGCATGTTCAAGGCTTAAGGCTTTCTTATTCGAATTTGATTTGGACAAATTCAAGTTCTCATTCAATGGTCGTTTCATACTCGGATGACCTTAACGTCGCATCTAGCATGCCTTTAAGTATAATTAACTTCTGGTTAGTTACTCAAAATAGTTATGATTTTCTATGGTATAGTCATTGACTCTATCCAAAATATGACAGGACATGAAAATATAATATAACATTTTAATTATGCTGGCTAGGCTACAACAAATTTCTTTATGAGACACCATATGCTCTTCTGGAGCATTTATAATTACATAATGATATATATCTATAGGATGTATCATCCCTATCGGATTTAAAGTTTGCTAGTTATTTATTATTTTCAGATTATAAAGTCAATATCATAATCAATTTGATATTCATTAAATACATCATATCAAGATGCACTACAACCTAATATGTGGGACCTTTATAGCATGTTTGTTAGCTATAATTTATTGCTACACCACAAATAGGAATGTAGTATGATACTATTAATAACTAACACTATGCCATTAACGTCCAAATATGGCACATCAACAATAGCGGTTCCGGCCTGAACCGCTGTGAAAGGGTGAATTACAGCGGTTCTCTTTGCAACCGCTATCGTTGCTGACCAATAATAGCGGTTCCCTTAAAACCGCTATAGTGTTTAAAAAAAAAAACAAAAAAAAAAAAAAAACAAAACACACAAGCAGCGCGTTAAACGAAAGACTGAAACAAAACAACACAACTCTCTCTCAAGTTGGTCTTCCTCTCACCGTCTCACGCCTCTCTTTTCAGTTTTCTTCCCAATTACAATCAGGTTCATTTTTCTTTCACTCTATCAATCTTTAATTCTCACTCAAGCACCCTTGTCGCTAAATTGTTCCTCTTGTTTGTTTTTTTTTTTTAAATATGTATATTGATAAGTTTGGAGATCGAATTGGTGAAACCCTAACATCAAAAAAACTGGATTTTGGCGATCGAGTTGGTGTTCTTTGGCAGATTGTTGTGTGGATTAATCTCTAAAACTTGTAATTCCAGGTAAATTTTCTTCAATTATTTCATTGTCACTTGTTATCATGTGTTTGTGGGTTAAACCCTAAAAGTGGGATGATTAGTAGGGTATATAGATTTTGTTAATTATAATTGTATGACCGTATTGTTAAAATAATGAATTTGCACTGCTTATGATTATTAATTTGGATAAATATGATTTTTTCTATTAATTAATGTCAAAATGAAGGGATGTGCAACTGTGTGTGTGTGTGTTTGTGCGTATGTCTCAGTTAGTGTTCTTGAGTTAGTGTTCTCCAATTCTATATGTGTGCCACTGTGTGTGTGTGTGTCCATGTGTGTGTGTGTGACTGTGTATGCCTCTGTGTGTGTGTGTGTGTGATGTGTATGTGTCCTTG
>ONZA01006641.1:19033-29074 GCA_900322205.1 Kewa caespitosa
CAATTTTTTTTTTCAAATTAGATAGTTTTCTGGTTAGGAAAAACTGATTTGATGATTTTAAACATAATCGGCTTTCAAGTAAGAAGAATTGCAGTTGTAATTGCTGTTCATATTTAACGCTTCTTGATGATCGATAGTGTTTTAAGTCTATTTCCCTTTCAATTGAAAAAAAAACATTGAAATAATTTTGTAAAATTGGATCTCATTCTGGTTAGTTATCAAAAAAATTCATTATTGTCATCACACTTGGATTTCAAATATTAAATCGCGGCTGTAATTGGTGTTCCTATTTGATGCTTTTTAACAATCGTTAGCGTTTTAAGCGTATTTCTCTTTCAATTAATGAAGCAATTGAAACTATTATTTAAACTTGCATCACGTTCTGCTTAGATATAAAAAATTATGATTACTTTAATGATCCTAGGATTTCAAACAATAATACTTGCGACTGCAATTGCGGTTCATATTTGACGCTATTAAACGATCGTTAGCAATTTTAAGCCTATTTCTCTTTCAATCGATGATTCAATAGAACCTATTTTTTTGATTGAAACATGATTTGATTAGATACCAAAAATATTGATGATTTCTTCAAACTAATTTTTCAAATAAAAATAGTTACGGTTGCAACTGCTTTTATAGTTAACGCTGTTTAACAATCCTCGTCGTTTCAAACCTATTTCTTTTTTCAATTGACGAACCAATTAGACTTACATTTTTGAAATTGGAAAAATGTTGATTTGATATAAACATTATTGATCATAAAAGCCATACTCGGCTCTAAAATAACAAGAATTTCAGGTTGAGTTGTTGTTCATATTTACTGTTTTTTAACGATTGTGGTGTATTAAGCGTATTTCTCTTTCAGTTGACGAACCACTTAAAACTATTTTTTAAAAATGGAACATGTTCTGGTTATAGACAACCAATATTGATCATTTTTATCATACTAGGCTTTCGAATGATTAGAATTGCGGTTGCAATCGCTTTTTCGTATTTATCGCTTTTTAACGATCGATAGTGTTTTAAGCCTATTTCCCTTTCAATTGAGAATCCAATTGAAATATGAATAGGTGTCTAGGATTAGTTGCATAGGTAAGAGTTGGGAGCTCATGATAGGACATATCCGTCTTGGGGACTTTGTAAGATGAGAAGTCATATGAGTCTCTCACAAAACTATATGGAGCCATTTTTAAAACCTGAGTGGTCATGGATAAAACCTTAAGGATTGGCAGTCTGTGACTTCCTCAAACGTCTTCCATAACAAGAGGTTATGAAGGGAACGTACGGGCTATTATGAATTAAGTCACGATTCATGTTAACCAAGATGGAAATCGTCCTCCCTTCGAGGATAGTTGTCTTAGGCCACTTGATGAATTGGATATGTAAAATGCATGACCATGCTCATTTGGATTACGACATTAATCAGTTGGTTTCAAAATTGATTTGGAATCAAGAAACATATTTTAATTGATAAGGATGAACTTTATATTACCTTAGAATCAAATGTAAGACAATAAAGGGAATTGGATTGCTCACTTGTCTAGAGGACAAGTGGGAGCTTGAAGGAATACGTCATTTCAGTCAAGGTGCAAGTGACTTGGGATTAATGATTGAGGTAGTGATCCAATTGACTTGGGATCGTTGTGATGTGTAGGTAGATGCCTCTCACAACTTTTTGGGTCAGTGGATATTCATCTCAAACGCCAAGTGCAATTGATCATTAAAGACCGCACAATAGTATATTGATGAACGTCACAAATGTAGTGGAATAGGTTAGTCCAAGGAGTGGCTCCTTGGGACAAAAGATGCAATGGAGCTAGGTAGAGGAAGCAGTTCCTTCTATTTTTTAAGGCCTTTTGGGCCAAGCCCAAAGAGGCGCATAACACAAAACCCTTTAGGGTCTTACTCCATGTGCCTATATAAAGGGCTTATACCTCTTATATAAGTTTAAACCTATGCCTCTTAACTGACTTAATACATCAGGGGAGAAGGCATAAACGTTTCATCAAGCCCTAACCCTAAAGTGATTTCATTCAAACTAAGGAGAAGGATAGAAGGAAAAGTTCCTTCGTGATTCGGATCTAGCTATTGCCTTGGATTGTTCTACGTGTATGAATTCAAATGAGGAACAATAAGAGCTCATTGGAGGTCATCTTCATGAGGAGATCAAGCGAGATACGTGGCCTAGAAGATCTGGTTTATAGCATACTCGGGAAGGCACACATTGAGAAGGAAAGCATAGATTCCCGAGACTAACTGGTAAGAGAAAGATATTAACATTTAGTCTTTCTAGACGAATGGCATCTAAGCGCCTTACACAATGTTCAAACGTATCGATGGATAGTGGCTTGCTCCTTAAACCAAAAGATACGACCACGTTAGGTAAAGGAGGGAGACTTGGTTTCAAAAGAAAACTAAGTGCCCATACGTGAACCACGCATTAAATTTGCCCTAATTGGTGAGAACCATATATGATTAAGAAGATTCTTTCTGCAGGCATGGTCTAACTCATGGATCTAGATGGATTAGATTTAGACAACTACAAAACAGAGATTTAATTAAAGAAATTTCACTCAAAGTTCCCAAGTTTCAATATCATAAACGGCCATATGTTATCCAAGATAATATCAGGTAAGTAAAACGAACAAACAAAATCTTTCATCTTCTCGAACTACGTTTGGCCTCATCCGCATTCAGATACGTAGATAACCCCACAAGGGGCATACCTTTTCAAAAAAAACTCATCATCAAATTGCTTTACATGAACTACGTTTGGCATGATTCCCATTCTGAAACGTAGGTAACCCCACAAGGGCCCAGCTTATTAAAAAATAAATGAATATATAAAGTAACAAACATTTATCTTGTCATGAAATATGGACAACAAAGAAATGTTTGCAGAATGCGCTATGCTTTACACTATGCCCATAGTGTGAAAATAATAGAGCCTTCTATACATTCCACTATGCCCATAGTGTAAAGCTCCAAGTATTCATCATACCTTGGGCTGGGCTCAGAGTATAAAAATGATGGTCTATGATCATGGATGAGGCTTCAAATTACCCAACTAAAAAATATAGTTCTCAAAAAGACACTCTCTTTTTTCAAAATTAAAGGAAGTGGATTCATTACAACTTGCAATAATATAAAAAAATGATAAAAAAATAATAAGGATTCAGTGTTTTGAACCTTACAAAATTTACATTTTGGAAAAAGGACATTATCTTATTTCCGAAAAGACATAAATGGGAAAAGAGAAAACAATGCATTTAACAAAAACAATCGAGAACAATATGGGCTCAAACCCAACGAATATGAACATATTTGGTGGGTACCCAACAAAAAATCTTCAATTTGCTAGAGAGCAGCCCACACGGTCCGAAATAGTTCGCCTTCTTGCCCATTTTGGTTCCGAAACACCTAAAGAATGCAAAGTGATGCGAAAGAAAACTAATGCAAGACTAAATAGGCAATAAACAATGATGATGAAAGATCAATGTTATTTCATTATAAAGCCCAAAATTACAAGGATTTCATGTGACAAAACAATTCCTATAGTGGGAATTAGTAAAGAAATACATCAAACAGAAATCCTAGAACTAGTTGCAAAACCCGAGTGGGGTAAAACGTCAATAGTTGGGTAAGACTAATGACACGAGTATGGAGGATCTCCTTGACACATCCCACCATGATGGTAATGTTCCACCATAGGACATGGAAACATATGGTGGGGTTTCCTTTTGTGTTCTATGTAATATATGATCTAATCATATAAAAGCAGAACACATAGAAAAAGATCGTTACATGTACTCTACTTGACATATGCTTTACCTCTCGATGCTTGCCTTCCCGAGTATGCCATATACCACTCTTCTAGGACAGGTATCCTTCTTGATCTCCTCATGAAGATTACCTCCAATGAGCCCCAAATGTTTATTCTCTGAGTTAACTCACGTAGATCAATCCAAGGCGATAGCTAGATTGGACTCACGAAGGAACTGTTCCATCTAGTTCTTCTCCTTGGTTCGAATAAAGTCACTTTCGGTTTTAAGTTTCATGCAATGTTTATGCCTTTTCTCCATAAGTATTAGTACCTTAAGAGGCGTAGGTCAAAACCTAATATGGGAGGCATAAGCCCTTTATATAAGCACAAGAAATAATACCCTAAAATGGTCATGAGTTACACGCCTCTTTGGGCCTAGCCTAAAAGGCCTTAACACAATACAAATGAACCGTTCTCTATGCCTTGCTCCATTGCATCTTTGGTCCCAAGGAACTGTCTCTTATACCAAGTTATTGAACTATGCTTGTGATGTTCATCAACCTACTTTTGTGCAATCTTTAAGAATCAATTGCACTTAGCATTTGAGCTCAATGTCCACTGACACAATAATTGTCAAACGCATATAGCTACACATCAAAATGATTCTAAGTCAATTGAATCACTATCTCAATTATTAATCCCAAGTCACTTGCACCTTGACTGAAGAACTTCTGTCTCCCACTTGTCCTTTAGGCAAGTGTGCAATCTCATTCCCTTGTTACTTTTTGTCTTTGATTTGTTTATAAGGTAAGATATCAGTCATTGTTATCAATTCAAATCATTTTCTTCATTTCGAATTAAACTATGAAGCCATTTGATTAACGTCGTATTCCAATTGAGCATGGCCATACATTTACAGTTCGGATTCATGAAGTGGCCTAAGACAACAGTCCCTGAAGGGAGAACAATTTCTATCTTGTGCACCCATGAATGCTGAATTAATTCATAACAGCCCGAATGATCCCTTTACAACCTCTTGTTATGGAACGCGAGTGAGAAAATCTTAGATTAGCAATCCTTAAGTTGTTACCCATGACCACTCAAGTTTTAGAAATGGCTCGAGATAGTTTCGTGAGAGACTCATGTGACATCTAATCTTACACAGTTCGAACAGAGGATCTGTCCTGTCATGTGTTTCCAAGTTATACCTATGCATTTGATCCTAGACACCCCGCCATAACACAAGAAATAACACTAAGATCAACTTGCAATCTAAAAAGCTTGGGTTGTGAGAATTTATATTCTGACACCTAGATTAGGGACTCACAATCACAAAATCTAGCTCACTTGAAAGGATTTCATTATCCAAGACATCGTTAGGATATGTAATCAAAACATACAGAATCTTTGATATAAACAAAATTTGAATAGTATGATAAATGTACAAAGCAATGTTTTACAATTATGAACTCCATATCATAATCTAAAACATGTAAGCTAATCACACACAAAGTGGTGAAGACCTATCGTAGCAGTATGACTCTCATGTTTGACATGATGAAATGACTTACTCAATGGATGTGCTACGTTACCATCTGTATGTACGTTGCATATGCTCACATCACTAGATTTGACCCATTTTCTATAAGGTCACACTACTGTTCAACATGTATGGACTTCAGATGTGATCTTGGCTCCTTGGCTTGGGCGATGGCTCCATTATTATCACAATAATGAGCCAACGGTTATGCCGCCTACGTCTTGACTCCAAGATCAACGATGAACTTGTGAATTCATACAACTTCCTTTGCTTCTTCTAAAGCTGCAATGTATTCGTCCTCTGTTATAGAATCCTCCACGGTCCTTTTCTTTGCACACTTCCAGCTCACTACTCCTCCATTGACACAGTTAGAAAACAAGACAGTGATTGCAAATCATCTCTATCAATTTGGAATGATGCATCAGTGGGACATTTTACAACAAACTCCTTTTCTCTGTCATGAATTTATCTTCAGTTGCTTTGACATAATTCAAGATATTCTTCGCCGCGCTTCAATGTGCCTCACCTGGTTTGGCTTGAAATCTACTCGTCATGCTTATAGAATATCAGACGTGAGGACGAGTAAAAATCATGGCGTACATGATAGATCCTATAGCTAATGCATATGGGATTTTACTCATGCACTCTTGCTCAGCAAAGGTCTTCTTACCTTGCTCCTTGCTAAGAATTGTGCCACAACTCATGTGTAAGTTACCCTTATTGGCATCCTGCATATTGAACCGAGTTACTATCTCATCAATATACTTTCTTTGGCTCAGTCCTATTAGCCTTCTAGATCTTTCCCTATAGATCTTGATGCCCAAGCTGTACTCTGCTTGTCTAAGGTCTTTCATCTGGGAACAGTCCCCAAGACAAACCTTTACAGACTCGAGCGTTGGAATGTCGTGTCCAATGAGCAATATGTCATCGACATAAAAGACCAAGAAGGAAACACTGTTTCCACTAAACTTCTTTTATACACTAGGTTCTTAGGAATTTTAGATAAAATCAAATTGTGTTATGGCTTCATCAAAATGCATATTCGAGTTACGAGATGCTTCCTTCAACCCATAAATGAATTTATTTAGCTTGCATACCTTCCCAATATTCCTTGGATTGGCCAAACCTTTAGGTTGTGTCATATACACATCCTCTTCAAGAAACCCGTTCAAGAAGGCTGTTTTGACATCATTTTACCAAATCTCATAATCGTAATGAGCGGCAATCCCTATGAGTATCTGAATGGATTAAGCATAGCAACATGTGAGCAAGTCTTGTCATATTCAATCCCGTGGATGTTTCTATTATCTTTCTTCACAAGTCTATCCTTGAAAAAAAATCATGTCTCTATCCTTGTTTGTCTTGATCTTAATGATTCATTTCAACCCGATGGGCCTAGCTCCATCCGGCAAATCGACCAAGTCCCATAGTTGGTTCTCGAACATGGAATCCATTTCATATTTCATTGTCTCTTTCCACTTACTTGAATTATAACTCTCTATGGCTTCCTTATAGGGAGTCGGCTCTTCCCTTTCTATTCAGAAGATGTCACGGTTCTCAGTCATAAAGATTGACCTGTATCTATCCAGCTAAGTCGTGACCCTTTCAAACCTTCTGGGGTTAAATTGTATAACCTCTAGGGTTTCCACTGAAATTATCTATTGAGTTGTTTCTTCAACATTCGGAATGGGTGCAACTTATTCACAAAGACACCATCTTGAATTTCTACAAGATGCACATTTCTCCCACTTGTCTCTTTGGAATTGAACTCCTTTTCCAAAAAGACACCATCTTGAGCAACAAATACCTTGTTCTCATACTACTTTCAGAAGTGATAACCCTAGAAAGAAATAGGCTAGACCCATCATATATCAAACCATGTCCAATAATGTTCAATTTTTCTTTTCGGACACACCATTCCCTTGAGGTGTCCTTGGGGGAGTCAGTTCTGTAAGTATTCCACAACCTTTTAGATGATCATCGAATTCCAGGCTCATATATTCGCCACCTCAATTCGATCGAAGTGCTATAATAGTCTTGCCTTGTTGATTTTCAGCTTCACTTTGAAACATTTTGAATTACTCAAAGCTTTCATGTTTGTGTTTTAATAAGTAGACCTACACATATCTAGTCATATCATACGTAAATGAAACGAAGTAGCTAAACCCACCTCTAGTTGTCGAACTCATTGGTTCACATACATCTGTATGTATGTGTCTCAATAGTTACTTGCACGCTCACCCTTTCTTGAAAACGGTGACTTTTTCATTTTCCCGAGTAAACATGATTCGCAAGTAATCACATGACTCAAGGATAAATGAAGTTAGAATCCCTTCCTTTAGAAGTTTTTGAATGTGTTTCACATTTACATGGCCTAATCGACAACGCCATAGATTTGTGGGGTTAGAATCATTGGTTCTATCCTTCTTGTTATTGATAGTGACAATGGTTTCGTCTAAATTTGGCAAGTAAAGCCCATTCTGTAAGCCTTCCATATCCAAAATGGACGCTGAAATAATGTTTTGTTAATACTTGGAACAAAATGACAATTGTTTAACTCAAGTGTAAAACCCAAAAGTAAAGATAAAACATAGGTTTCTACGATCACGGCAGCAACTCTGGCTCCATTTCGAACCCATAGGTTCACGTCATCCATAGCCAACAAATGTGAGGACCATAACTAGTATCTAATACCTAATAAGAAGTTGATGTAGCTACATTTAGTTCAATAACAAGGATACGTGAAGTGCTTGCGGCTATCCCATTATTCTAATCCTCCTTCATCTTTGGGATGCCTCTCTTCCAGTACCCTTTATTTTGGTAATAAAAGCATTCACTTTCATCAGTTGTCAGCTTCTTCTTAGTGGCCTTTTGTTGATATTTGGGTTTTGACACTCCACCTTTGCCCTTAGAAATTGATGGGTTTTTTTTCCCTTTTCAGACGTAAAACACTTGCTTCTTGCTTGAAGCTAGGTTCACCTCTGGCTCTGCAACCTTGAACATCTGATGAAGCTCAGGCAGAGTCTTGTACATCCCCTTCATATGGTATGTTTGCCTAAATTGGCTATACTCTTGTGCATCGACAGTAGGATAGTGTCTACTTGATGTAGTTTTGGGTAGACATACCCTAGGCATTCCAATCTCTCGAAGTTTCCTATCATCCCCAAGACATGGGGATTGAAAGACTTCCCTTTGACGAGGCTAGCCACCCTGATCAGTTTGTTGACTTCATACATCTCAATATGCTCTTGCTCCTTAAACATTGTTTTGAGCGTCGTACTGATGTTATAAGCATCGTAGCTCTCAAACTACTTCTGCAGATTAAAGTACATGCTTGCTTACATGATACAAGTGACCTCGTTAGAGTGATCCTTTGGTCTTTTTTAGGTAGCCCTTTGGGATTGTGTTCCACCATTTGCAGAAATAGTGGGAACGGGCGTCTGCAAGACGGGCTCCAACTTTTCGTGTCTCAACACAATCTTAAGGATGCAACACCAATCGACATAGTTGGTTTCAATAAACCTATGTTCTTTGTGTATCGACCTTAAATTCAATTTTGAGTTGTTATTTTTGTTGGCCATTTCTACAAAAAAGATTTAAACGCAAAATTAACTACATTCATCATGAAATACCTTTAACAATTCTCAAAATGGCGAAGCTATTTCACTATTTTCATAAAACAATGTCCCTATTAATATAGTAATTCCATGATACATTTTACCCCAATGTGACAAGACTTGGCCTAATAACCACATTGGTCAAAATAGGTAAGCAAAACTATGCTAATCACATCCAATGCGATTCTAAGTTGATGAACATATCCAATATGTCATCTTTTTACCCCAACATGTTATCTCACTCATGTTGTCAAGTTAACAATACGATCTTTAAGCCACAACATTATGACTTACCGGCTTCTTCCCAAGATTGAAAGCGGTGTACTACTTTGGCAGACCTCACCAACTTGCAATCAAGGGTGAGAAGGGTGATCCTTATTTGGGAGGGTAATGAGCTCAATATTTTCAGAATTTTATTTATTTTAGTTTTCAATAAGCAAGTGAACTCATTCATTTATCAAAAGATAAAAAATCGAAATACCAAATAAAGCAATGAAATTCAATATTTAAAGCGACATTTAAAATGATCCTAGTATTGCCACTAAAAACCCCTAAAGATCTAATCTTCATGGCTCCCACGTGAATGTGAAACTCCTCCAAGGCTTCATTTCCACATCAGAAGTCTTGTATCTGCAATGTAATTTGAAATACCATATGAAAGCAATAAATTACAGTCAATGTAAAAGGACAAACAATGACGTATTCCCTTCATAACAAATACAAACGGATTTAGAATACCGTATTTCGGGCCATACGAGATCATAACTAAACATCATTCATTTACCCATATTACATTATAGCTCTCCTTACAGAATCCCTAGAATTTTATAGATCAATTTTAACATTTTTCCAAAATTAAAAAGCCACAAAAAAAGCCTTAAAATTACAAAACACCCCAACACAAAATTTTGCATGTAAGAAATTCTTGGGAGAATCCTAGCCTAATGTACGCTCCCTAGGGTCCTCCCCTCCTAAGGCACTCCTTAGGAGGGGAGTTGTGAACTTCCTACATTTTATTCATTTTTAGTCTTATTTTATATCTTTTATGCCACTAAATTGGGGAAAGTAATAATTCAATGTTATTTTCTTTAATTTTAGACATACATGTGCTTTGAATT
>ONZA01006641.1:31576-42116 GCA_900322205.1 Kewa caespitosa
TAAATGGGAAGGAAATGAAAACAATACGCACAACAAATACGAAAGAAATTGGGCTGAAGCCTAGCGAATATGAGGGTTCAGCGATATTCTCTATATTCGCTGGCCCTCAAGTGATAATTCCAAAAATCACTGGGGTCAGCCTTTGCGTCATACACAGAATGCAAGTAGGATGCATTCTGGTTTCTAAAATGCAACAAACAGCAAAGCGATGCACAAATTGATGCCGAATCAAAACAACAAACAAACAAGAGATAATATAAGACTAATTTTTATTTATTCATAAATTCAAGAATCCAATTACAAGGATTTTAGAATGAAAAAAACAATATTCTGAAAGTGGGAATAAAAAAGTACATCATTCAAAAATCCTAGGTCAAGAACCTTTGCTCTGCTCTTCCTTCTCTTTAGGAGGGCGACAATCCTTCGGCGGAGCCACGCTTGTACTCTCCTCGTCCTTGCGACGCCAAACCAAGAGCGTCTCCTTCCTCCGCTTGAGAGGGGCCTCATCAATGGGGTGACCCTTCGAAACCGGGGTCTTCACCTTCACCTTTTTCTTCGGTGGCGGAGGAGGTTTCTTATTGGCTTGGCTAGGTGGAGGTTCTTGCTCCTTCAACCCTTGTCTCTCATTCTCTCTAGGCTCCTTGCACTTATTCGGGTCACCGGAGATCATCCATGCAAGGTAATGACCTGTCACAAATAGTGACAAAGTCTTATAAGGCATTACCCAACGTGGACGTTCATTCCAATAACTGCCCCAAATTTCTAGTTGCCTAACAATTAATTTCACCTCGTGTTGGACAATAGTATATTTCCTAGAGATATGTTGGGCTAGTCCATATTGACGCATAACTCGAGTGGGGTAAAATGTCAATAGATGGGTAAGACATACTACACGACTATGGGGTATCTTCTCCACGCATCCAACCATGGTGGTAAGATGCAAAGCCACCATTTAATAGCTCCACATGCAGAAACTCTCGCAAAAGGGAACACAAAGCGTCAGGCCTGGGACTCAACCAAGAGATTACCATCATATGTGCTGGGTTGCCCAGCGATATTGGGCAAAATAGCTGGGTGCCCAACGATTCCCTTCATATTCGTTGGCCTTGAGACAATTTTTGGTCATTCCCTTACCTTGAGTTAATTCGGTTTAGGGCTTAATTTTTTCCATTTTGGCTTTCAATCCTTTGATCCTCATGTCAATGCATTCTCATATAATTACATCTTTCATACTTTTATCCATTTTTATTCCTTTGTGCATAAGTATGTCCATGGGAATATTTTGTTACAATGTGTACATAAATTCTTATCCTCACTTCTTGTTCTAATTATTTTTTTATTCTTTATCTGTATATATGTGTACAAATTTTTATTTACCATTTTCATTTGTATATGTGTGCATGACAAAAACTTTCAAAAATTATAATTTCATTAATAATAAAACCCTTTTACAAAAATAAAAAAAGAGAACTCATGAGATTGTCGGGGAATTGCTATCTACACGGAACTCCCTACTAATCACTGCCAGGCAGCGGCGAGCAGGCACGCCTGTTGCAGGAAGGCCCAACCTCTTGATGACCCTACTTCACATCAAAGATCGCGTTCAGGTCTGTCATCTGTTGAATGCTTGGAAGGACGATTGAGTCCACATCATCGCCACCCACGGACTATTTATCCCTCGCCTGCTCCTGTGCTCGGGGCTGCTGGCGAGAACCACTCCCAGTACCCTCGGCCGTATCGTCCATACAGGTCGAACCCTGAGCCTGTGAGACAAGAGTGCCTCTATGGTGTGAGTGACCCGCCTAAGGCCTCGTAGCCCTCACCAGTGGCACTTACTGAGGCTGGATGACCCCCTGCAAGGATAAATCAGTAAATTCAGCCACAAGAGAGCATAATGTTGGCAAAAATGACAAAGGAAGCACAAACGAATATACCTCTCTTTCCCGAGTACGAGAAGCACAACTCAAAGTGAAGAGCCACCGGATATGCTTCTTAATGGAAGATACGACCTTGGTCTCCATCGTGTTCATCTGCAAGGTCAAACGAAGACAATCGTTAGTGAAACGCAACTGCTGAAATCATAAAGGAAAAAAGCAAAGTTGGCATGCATATCCCACGGTTTCCCTGAGGCAGGGAAAGGTACTTACACTTGTCATCCCGTATGTCTGGGGCCTCGAGTATGACACAAGCCCGACTCGTCTTCGTGGCTACTAGACAGAGTCCGCACATGAATGCGCACTCCACCCTGAAATAAAAAAGAAGCTCCATCAGAGTTCATCAAACACGAGCAAAGTCAAAAGCAAAGGGGCATAGCGGAAGGCTTATCTCAGCAAAAAGAAGAGAAGCCGGCATCAGACGCTCACTGCATAACGCCTGGTAAGAGAGGGCTGGATCATCATCAACCACCTGCTGGATGAAGTACGAGAATTTAGCACCTCGCGTAGCCGCCCTTAACTTCCTCACGAAATGGCGGTCAGTGTAGAAGATGGAGTCCAGAGGATCCTGAGAAACCTCAACCCTCTCAATGGTCTGCCAAGTCACTCGCTCGCCGAGAAACCACACATGACCGAAAGGGCCCTCCAACAAGATCCTCTACAAATTGTTCTCCCGAATCGCATGACGTACCTCATCGGGGGTTGCCGGTCTCATCTGAACAAGGGATGTACGAGACCTGGAAAGCAGTAAAAGAAAACATTCGATCAAATAAAAAGTGCATGATACACAGGTCAAAAAGCAATATACATGCATTCCATGTATATGTGAAGAGCGGTGAACTCGTTCAGCATCCGCCATAGCTTCAGAAGAGGAAGCTCTCCAGGTGCGCTACGATAAGTGGACGACCAACGAGCTAAGATTGGAAAAGCTAGGGGCTCGTCCCATCGGGGCCTGAAGATCGAAAAGTGCTCATAGAACCATATAACCACATAAGAAGAGAGTTAGTAACTCAACATATAGACAAATATAAGGCAATTGAAGGCTACAAGAGGCATTGCCTCGATTACCTTCAAAAATCCAACAAGAAGAATGTCCTTGTTCTTCACTAGGCGACATCCTTGCCTCAAGTACTTCATCAAGGTTGCATAGCTAGGTGCGCTTGAGTTATAACCACTAATCCTCCTAAAATCCTCGAGGGCCGGGAGGTAAGAAAATTAAAGACGACCACCCTTGTCCACAAACAGGATGCAAGCCGAGTGGTAGACGACAAAGACCCGTGCTATGTGATCAAGAGTCATATCATCGAGATGGTTTGGAAGAACATCCCTATAGATCAAGTAAGAGACGGCTTCGACGGTAGGGGTTCTAAGCCGCACGATGTCCGGCCCAAACATGTCCATCAGTCTCTCATGCTCGCTGTAGAAGGAACCATCAAGAGGAAGAGGATCCCCTATGAAGCCTACACCACTCATCATCCCAAACCCTGGTGGTGTAATCGTCATCTGGCCCATCGGGAGGTGGAAAGTGCTGATCTTGTCTCATAAGCGCTCGACAAGAGCACGCACAACCATCAAGTTCACATACTCGCAACCACGGAGTGAACTAAACAGAGGGCTAAACCCGTCTCCTCAAAACAGACGATGAAGGTGTCACCAAGATCACTAATGACAGAAAAGTATGTGGCGATAAGCTCGCCTATGCCACCATAAACTCTCAAGTGCGCCCTCTCCTCGAATGAGAATATTACGTACACAATATTATCAACAAAAAATCGCTCAATAAAAACAATGGGCAATACGCAAGTACATCTATGCATAATAACGAAGAGCATGTCGGCATTTTACCGAATGAAACGAAACATACATTACATAAAATATGTCCTAAAGAAATAAATCATGAGCTAATGGGTTTGTTTTGATGTTTTATGGCAAGACAAATATCATGTGAATCATAACAAGTGCATTTTCTAGCAAGAAATTGACGAAAACTCTAAGGAGCATTTCGTCGAACACTTGGCTTGCGTGACTCAAAAACACATGAATTTGCAAAATTGAAGCATACTGACACACATTCATCATCAACATACATCCATACATCATATACTTATCCCAAAATGCATCCCAAGTCCATCACAAAATGCACACACACACCAAAAATCCACAAAATTACATGAATTTTTCGAAAATGCAAAGTGTAAAGCTTCAGAACTTACCGCTTATATCCTTGCACGGTAAGACCGCTGATCATCGGGGTTAAGAAAGAGGGGCGAAGGATTCCATTCTGGCTCCGGTTACCTTTTGCATCGGACGAACTAGTCCCCGGCTCGCAGCTCTTCTCTAATTCTTCCGTTTGTACTTCGGAGCACCCATGTGCCTACCTCGAAATAAGTGGTGAATTGGCCCCACCTGGGCTTCCTCCTCGTCGTCCCTGCCATCAATGGGGCCTACAAACATCATAGTCATGAAGAATGCAAAGAAATCAAACCATTTCTTCAAAACCATCCTTAAATGAACTATCGACACAATTGAGCTAATTTCTTGAGAATGAAGAGAGATAAGTGGTAGATTCAAGCTAGGAATAAGAGAAGATAAGCTCTAGATGAGTGGGAAAGAAAATTTGAGCGAAAACAATGGATATTCAAGAGAGAAATCGAGAGGAAAACAAAGAGCTAAGTCGTGAAATGAGCCTGGGAGGCATTCTGCCTCCCAATTTAAATTGCTACGCTGCGAATTTCAGATAATTTATTGAGCACCCAATGAAAATGCATATATTCTCTAGGCTTATCTCTAACGCTGCTAAAAATTTACCCTTACGGCGCCCACCTATTTGTTATATATAATTCAAAATACACGACCATTGTGATTAAACGAGGGTAATTGAGTGCGGGAATGTTCAAATCCATACAGTTCGAATAAAATTTTGACCCAAACGGTTGGTGCCAAAATATAAAAATTTTCACTTTTGACTCACTCATCAATAAGAGAAAAACAAAATAATTAGTTTGACCCAAAAAGTCAATTAAATATTTGAAATTAACAGTCTGACCAGGGTAGTCAATAAATACCAAAAAGTCACTTATTCTGACTCGAGAAGTCAATAAATACCCATATGTGCTTCCAACACATTGCCGACCCCAGGATGTCGATATTCTCCTTCAAACACATTTTTGGCCCCTAGATGTCGATAAACTCATCCAAATCTATTTCCGAACCCAAGATGTCGATAAACTCCTTCAATTCCATTTTTTGATCCTAGGACGTTGATAAACTCCTCCTTCGATTCCTTTCGACCCCAAGACGTCGATAAGATCCTCCCTTAATTCCATAACCCCAGGATGTCGATAAACTCCATCAATTCCATTTTCTACCCTAGGACGTCGATGAACTCATTCAAATACATTTCCGACCCCATGATGTTGATAAACTCCTACAAACGTATTCTCGACCTTAAGATGTCGATAAACTCTTCCTGGACGTCCTTAAAAGACTGAATCATCCTTAATGAAGGATAAAGGGCCTATACCCCTAATAATCATTCATTTTCAGCTACCCACTCATTAAGCTAAGTGAACTCTACACTTGCAAAAGACATACTTTGACCTTCGCCGCTCGGTGCCTCGGCCAAAGTGGGGGCTTCTATTGACACCAAAATAGTGTCCCCCCAATCACCCTACGACATTAAATAGTCTATGGTATCGCTCCTGAATATTTCTAATATGAGAAATAATAAAAACCCAAAAAAATCCAATGTCAGCCGAAGTCAAAGGGCAAAATTGTTATTTCACCTCACTCTTGAGGCTCCTATATGTTTTTCCTAGGAATCCCGGCCAAAGAAAGCTAAAAGCGTAATGGATGATAGAAATCAAGAGCCAACGATTATAAGCATAATCGCTACCCACCTAGCAATTACAATCAATATTTTGGCTCCCAGTGAATGTCAACATATTTGCTGGGCCATGCAGCGAATTTTACTCATTCGCTGTCTGTTGAGTTTTCCCTTACCATTTAAACTCAGGTGCATGGCTCATCTTCCAGCGAATATCATGATATTCGCTGGGTCGCTGAACGAATTTAGGGGAAACGGCCTTCTGCCCAAGGGAATTGATCCATATTCGCTGGGCCAAGGTGCATTAAATTTTTCACTTCTATATAGTCCCATGCATTAACCATACGAAAAAGACAACATTCACAACCTAAACCTCAACAAAAATACTACCAACAAGTTGAAGCAATCTTCCCTCAAACTTATGCATTTTGGTGAGCATTTGTCAAAAATTTCCTAAGCCAAAAAAACACAAAAAACCCCTTCAAAAACAAAATCGTTCCACAAAATTTCGCGTATAACAAATTTCGGCGAGGATCCTGACCAAAGGTACACTCTTGCGGGTTCTCCTCTCCTAAGGTACTCCTTTGGAGAGGAGTTGTAATTTTTTCACATTTTCAGTTATCTTTATTTGTATTTATTCCAATTTATGTCCCAAAAATTGGTGAAAATGATAACTCAATATCATTTACTTTAATTTTAGAGGTGTATTTTATGTTTATTTTTCCGTCATGCACATATGTTTTTCTCCATTTTTGGGTCATGAATTTCGGGTGATAACAATTTCATGTTATTTTTCCAAAATCAAATCACCTTATTTGGATTTTATGTATATTTACGCATTTGTATTATAAATTAATTTTCTGTTTATTATTTATTTTTTTATTTTCATTTTTGAAATTTTAGATTTATTGTACATTCTGCCTCTATTTTAGTCTTATATTTTTTGTTTTTTTTTTCTGCATTTGATGCCTATTCGGCATTTTATTTTCTTTTTTCTTTCTTTTTTTGCATTTTATTTATTTTTTTATTATTTTTATTCTTTATTTCATATAAATTCATATAATTCTGGAAAGTAGTAATTCAAAATTACTTTTTAGAACTAAATGACTTATGTTTGTATATTATTATTTATTATATTATGTATTTATTTAGTTGCGCATTCGGTAACGTTTTAATCCCGTGGACATATTTATGTAATTATCAGGTTGATTATGGACAAATGAATAATGCATGCGAAAGAGTGATTACCTAAATGAAATGAATGTTGTAATGACTTAAAAAATATTTAGGATTAATTTACTTTTGGAACCAAATTGAAATGCAAACGTTCTAATTCGCAAGTAGTGGCCGTTCGTAAGAACGTGCATGTTTGATGCATTCCAAATCTAATTTGTACCATTTCCCCCGAATCTAGACATTGTTTAAGAGAATATAGGAGTGAAAATTTGGTTTGCTTATTTTCCTAAAATAAGGTGGTGACTCAAAGCACCCCATTTGTGCCATGTCGCACATCATAAAAAATGACAACTTTACCCCAATACACACACCTTAATCCTTGGAGGGTACGCGCAACTTATTAGATCATGTTTTTATTGTTTTTGACTTGTTTAACTAGTTTACTGCTAAAATGTTATCACTTTCTTTCAAAATTATGTCAACGCTGATAAAAAAAAAACATCAATGTAATGATGAACAAAGCAAGATAAATGATATAAAACTAGGTGTTAACCATTAAAAATTTTACCCTAATTCTCTAATGATCGTTTTAGCGATAAAGATCAAGAATGCGATTCTTGAACCAATTTTCGTTGCATGCTTGTGTGAATCACAATCTAGAACATAAAAAAAGAGTAAATTGAAATGGGCTTATGACACCAATGTAAAGTTCTATGTAAAATATGATCTAATCACGAATTGTAGAACACATAGAATAAGATAGAATGAAAGAACTCAAGATCACGTACAGTTACCTATTTATGCGTGCCTTCCAAGTAAGTTTCGAATCAGGGGACTTTTCCTTCCTTTGTCATGTCCTAGTGATGTACACAAGCAGTGAGAGACCAAAGTGTTGCTTTTCTTATGGTATCCACACGACAATAGGATCAGACACAAACCAAAAACGACACCTACATCATTAGAGTTGATCAACCTAGTTTCTCTTCACTCTTTTGCTTCGGCCTTAAGAAAAAAATTTGTGCAGACTTTTTTTGGCGCTTTATTCTATGAAGAGTTTTCTATAGTAACTGTAAAAGCTCTTCTGACTTATCATGAAAAGTATCAAGAGGGAAGAGCGCCATTTGCGCTAATGAAAGGGCTAATCGAACCTAGTCCTTCTAGGACTAGGCCTCTTAGCTGCCACTTTGGGCCCTTGTCTTACAAGTACCTAGTGCCCCAAGATCACTTTAAATCATCTAAGGCAAGGCTAAAGTCGTGAATGGTCGCATGCTCAAGCACGACCCAAACGCTCCTAGCGCTAAAGCCATAGTGGGGTTTAGTGTTATGGCCTTTGGCCCGTTTGGCTCCTTGAGCCTCTTAGCCTTTCTTTAACTAATGGACTTTGGTCCATGTGTTAGTAAAATTTCTTGAATATGTTACCTATATGTTTGTGCCAACAGGATCAGTTCGATTTAGCATTTGGATCTAGTTACACATATCAAATGGTCAGCGGTACCTAGCTAAACATCATGACAAACGAAAACAATTTGAGTGACTATCTCTCATATTATATTTTCCCAAGAATTTTGCACCTTGATTAAAAGACATACTCCTTCAACTAATTTTTAAAATGGGAAATACTTTCGGGTTGGATACTAACATTATTGATCATTGCAATCATACTGAGCAACTACTTTTCACGCTTAACGCTTTTTGTCGATCGTTAGCATTATATTTCTCTTTAAATTTCCAAAAGCAATTGAAACTAATTTTTTTTAAATTAGACCATGTTCTTGTTAGATATAAAAAAAATTGATAATTTCACTCTTAGTCGGCTTCAAGTAACAATAATTGCGGTTGCAATTCTTGTTCATATTTAACAATTTTTTGAAGATTAATAGCCTTTTAAGCCTCTTTCTTTGTCAATTGCAAAACCAACTGAAATTATTTTTTAAGTTTTTAAACAACCCTAATTGTTCATCAAAAATATTTATTTAATCATACTCGGCTTTCAAATATTAAAATTGTGGTTGTATTTGATGTAGATAATTAACGCTTATTAAAGATTGTTAGCATTTATTTCTCTTTCAATTGATGAACCAACTTAAACTTTTTTTTTTAAAAAAAAAATTCATCATGATCTGATTAGATATCACCAATCACATTATTTAAAATTTCCTAGGCTTTCAAAGTATAATAATTGCAATTTGAATCCCTTTCTTATATTTAACGCTATAGAACGATTGTTAGTGTTTGAAGCCTATTTCTCCTTCAAGTGACAAAACAATTGAAATTATCTTTAAGATTTGGATCATGTTGTGGTTAAAAATAAACAATCATAATTACTTCAATCGTACGAATATTTTAGAGAATAAGAATTTAGGTTGTGATTGTTGTTCATATTTAACGCTTTTTAACTATCGATGGCAGTTATAGCCTATTCCTCTTTCAATTTCTAAACAATTGATATTATTTTGAAAAATTGGATCATGTTCAAGTTATATATCATAATTTTTAATGATTTAAATCAAACTTAGATTTTAAATGATAAGTATTGCAATTACAGTTGTTGTTCATATTTAACACTTTTGAACTGTCGTTAGGGTTTTAAGTGCATTTCTCTTTCAATTGTTGAACCACGCGAAATAATTTTTTTAAAAATTTCCTTATGTTATGGTTATTTACAAGAAACTTTTGAAGATTTCAATCATACCAGTCTTTCAAATGATAAGCATTGAAGTTGCAAATGTTGTTCATGTTTACCGCTATTGAACGATCGTTAGTGTTTCAAGCCTCTTTCTCTTTCTATGGACAAACCAATTGAAACAATTTTCAGAAATGTTGACACCAAAATAGTGTCCCTCAAATTACACTATTATGCTAAATAGTCTACGGTACTGTTCTTGGATATTCATAATACGCGAAATAACGAAAATTCGAAAAATCCAAAGTCAACTAAAGTCAAAGGGAAAAATGGTCATTTCACCTAACCCTTGAAGCTTGTAGATATTTCCCCTAGGATTCCAGGCCAAGGGAAGAAAAAAATTTAACGGACAAGATAAAGCAAAGGCCAGCGATAAGGGGAAATATCATTGCCCACCCAACGATTTTCCCCATAATCGATTGGAGCCTAGCGATAATCACCTATTCTCTGCACCTTCAAACGATTTGCTCTTATACTGTTGTCCAGGATTTCCCCTAACCATTACAACCTAAATGAATGGTTCTGCTCCCAGAATAGCACCATATTCTCTGGGTGCTGATCGAATGTAGCCAAAAGCGCCTTGTGCCCCAGCGAATTAGTTCATATTCGCTGGGCCAAGGTGCATTAAATTCTCACTACTAGATAAACCCATGCATTAACCTATGGTTAAGCAACAATCACACCATACATTCTATAAAAAGAACTTAGCAACAAAAGAGCATTCTCCACAAATTTTAATATATTCGTAACCCCACTTTATACATTTTTTCAAAAAGCAAACAAAGCACAAAAGCCATAAACACAAAAATACAAGATTTTGCGCATAAGGAATTGCGGCCATTATCCCGACCAAAGGTAGACTCCCGAGGGTCCTCCCCTCCTAAGGCGCTCCTTAGAAAGGGAGTAGTGATTTTTAAAATT
>ONZA01006641.1:68866-81049 GCA_900322205.1 Kewa caespitosa
TTCTTCAACTAAAAGATAAATAGGATTAAAATGCTAACGATCGTTAAAAATTGTTAAAAGTGAAAGGCAATTGCAATCGGAATTCTAATTTTTGAAAGCCTTGTGTGATTTAAATCATCAATATTTTTGAATTCTAACCATAAAATTATCCTATTATAAAAAGTAGTTATAATTTCATCGTCAATTGAAAGAGAAATATGCTAACAACAAAAACGTTAAAAAGCGCTAAACATGAAAGGCAATAGCGACCATGAGTCATTTTATTTAAAAGTCGAGTATGATTGAAATAATCAAAATTGATGGAATCTAACCCAAACAGGATCCAATTGTTAAAACAATGGCAAATGATTCGTTAATTGAAAGAGAAATAGGCTTAAAATGCTAACGATCGTAAAAAAGTGTTAAATATGAACACAAATTACAACTGCAATTCTTAATATTTGAAAGCTAAGTATGGTTTCAACAATCAATGGTTATTATAATTAATGATATCGAGATCCAATTTCACAAATGAATTTCAATTGGTTTTTCAATTGAAAGAGAATAGGCTCAAAACACTATTGATTGTGAAAAAGCGTTGAATATGAATAGCAATTGCAACAGCAATTATTCTTACTTGAAAGCTGAATATGATTGAAATAATAAAAAATGGTTATGTATGAATATAACATGATTAAATTTGAAAAAAAATTTGTTTCAATTGCTTTGCCAATTGAATGAGAAATACGATTATAACGCTAACGATCGTCAAAAAGCGTTAATTATGAAAAGAAATTGCAACAGAAATTCGTTTTCTCTAAAATCCAAGTATGATTGAAATTATCAAATTTTCTAGTGTCTAACCTGAACATGTTCCCATTCTATATAATATTTTCAATGGGTTAGGCAATTTCATGAGAAATACGCATAACACGCAAACAATCGTTAACAAGTGTGAAATATGAACAGCCATTGCATACTCAATTCTTGTCATTTAAATTCTATGTGTGATTAAATTGATAAATATTGGTGGTTTATAATCACATAATTTTAGATTTCAAGAAATAATTGCAGTTCTTTCGTGAATTGAAAGAGAAATAGGCTAAAAATGCTAATAATTGTTAAAAAGTGTCAAATGTGAAAAGATATTGCAACCGCAGTTCCAATTATTTGAAAGCCTAGTGCAAATTCAAGCATAACTATAAATTTATCCTAATATAAAAAGAAGTTCTAAAATACGCTAAAAACAATAACGATCGTTAAAAAGCGTTAAACATGAAAGGCAATCGGCACCGTAGTTCATTTTATTTAAAAGTAGAGTATGATTAAAATCATAAAAATTTATGGTATCTAACCAAAACATGATCCAATTCTGTTAAAAAAAAGGCAAACGGTTCTCAATTAAAAGAGATAGGCTTAAAACGCTAACGATCGTTAAAAAGCGTTAAATACGAACACAAATTACAACCGCAACTCTAAATACTAGAAAGCCAAGTATGGTTCAAATAATAAATTTTGATTATAACTAACCAGATTGAGATCTAATTTCACAAAATAATTTCAATTAGTTTTTCAATTGAAAAAGTATAGGCTTAAAATACTATCGATCGTCAAAAAGCGTTAAATATGAACAGTAATTGCAACCACAATTATTCTTACTTGAAAGCCGACTATGATTGAAATCATCAGAAATGGTCATATCTGACTAGAACATGATACAATTTGAAAAAATAAGTTTCAATTGTTTTGCAAATTTAAAGGGAAATACGCTTATAATGCTAACGATTGCCAAAAAACGTTAATTATGAAAAGCAAATGCAACAGAAAGTCTTTTTATCGTAAAGCCAAGTATGATTGAAATGATCAATTTTTCTGGTATCTAACCTAAACATGTTACCTTTATATTTGATAGTTTCAATGGGTTAGTAAATTTAAAGAGAAATACGCTAATAACACAAACAATCGTTCATAATCGTGAAATATGAAAAACCATTGCATTCTAAATTCTTGTCATTTTAATGTCGTGTGTGATTAAATTGATAAATATTTGTGGTTTATAATCAAATAATGTTTCGATTTTGGGAAATAATTGCAGTTGTTTCATCAACTGAAAAGAGAAATAGGCTTAAAAAGCTAACAATCGTTAAAAGCGTTAAATCTGAAAAGCAAATGCAATAGCAATTCTAATTATTGGAATGCCTAGTGTCATTTAAATCATCAATATTGCTTAATTCTAACCATAAAATGATCCTATTATAAAATGTAGTTCTAATTTGTTTGTCAATTGAAAGAGAAATACGATAAAAACAATAACGATCATTAAAAAGCGTTAGACATGAAAGGCAATAGCCACCGTAGGTCATGTTATTTAAACAATGAGGATGATTGAAATTATCAAAATTGATGGTATCGAACCCAAAAATGATCCCACTATTAAAATAACTGCAATAAATTCTTCAACTGAAAGAGACATAGGCTTACGCTAACGGTTGTTAAAAAACATTAAATATGAACATAAAGTACAATCGTAATTCTTAATGTTTGAAAATCAAATGTGATAAAAATAATCAACTATTTTTATGACTAACCAGAACGAGATCCATCATTATGAAAGAATCTCAATTGTCATTTCAATTGAAAGCGATATAGGTTTAAAACACTATCGATCGTTAAAAAGCGATAGATTTGAAAAGCATTTGCAACCGCAGTTCTTATAATATGAAAGCCCAATAAAATTTGAAGGATCAATATTGGTTGTATCTAAGAACACACTATGCCATATTTCTTAATTTATAGCAAGTCTAGGTGCCTATTAATAGTGGAAAAAGAACCTGTTTAGACCCGGGGTATATAAATCTTTATAGCGCATTATAAAACCGCTATGGACTTTTATAGCGCTTCGTGAAAAACTGCTATAAATTTTAACATTAATAGCGGTACTCAAAAAACTACTATTGATTTCGCACTCCAGCGCCAAAAATGCACTCTAATCTTATATCTATTACGTTTTTTGTTAGAACCGCTATAAATATAATGATTTATAGCATTTCTTCTATAAAACTATTATTTCTTTCTTATTTATTTTAAAAAAAATTGTAGCGTATGAGCAGGATGCCCACTGTAGCTGATACTTAGAGTGCACAACTTGTTTGTACATTATTAAATTTGCGTAAACATCAAACCTAACACCTACAAGATATACATACCACTAATTTTCCTTTATTCATCCACAAAAAAAAATCATTTAACAATATGTACCTCTAGGAACGTAAAAAATAAGCACCATAGGACATTGTTTTGAACCATCCAACGAACTCAAAAAAATTACATACAATCAAAACTAGAAGCTTCAAAGTTTCCTACAATTATACATGAATCATGAGTACTAATACACATTAATTCATTGCCTAACTAAGTAATCGGGTTCCAAAAACCCACTCACAACTAACATCAATTGTCACACATTTTGAAGGGTTTACCCTCATCGAAGCCATTGAAAAGAAATTCTGGGACCTGCAATTCAATCATGTGATGAATCAATCATAATGCAATACTCAATCAAAGCGAAAATAGGCTAGAAAACAACAAAATATATGCACAAGATGAAACACCAGATATGTGGAAATGAGAATATGTTAAGCTACAACAAAGCGTCTTGTTTTTCTCCTATTTCAGTCTAGTTGTCACTAAGTCAAGCAGTTTCTTACGGCCTTCCTCCAGCCATTTTCGTGTGAAGTAGTTTTCTCATGAACTCCCTCCAGCCGATTCTATGTTTCTCGATTAATCTCCTCGGAGTCCAAGCTCTGAGCAAGTTTTCTTCAAATTTCTTCCTCTACTCTCTTAGCAGCGTCCTCCTCAATTAATTCTAATTCAACTTTCTACTAACGCTTGTCAATGAAAAAAAAAAGAAGGATATCAATAAAAAATATATAAGTCAATTTGAGAAAACTGCATGCCTTGAGTTTGCTTGACTTGCACCAAGCAACATCAACAAAGTATCACAAATTAAAACAATTTGAACCATTACTTACCAAGAAGCTAAGAGATCAAATTGTCTTTTTCATTTTTTTTTTATTTTCTTTTCTGATCCTAATAATTTGATTCTCGAAGAAACTTGACTCAATTCTTTGCAAAACTCTGTCAGAAATGCACAAACAATGACCAACGAGCCAATAACTTCAACGAGTAACTTCGCTTTTCTTCTAGAAATAGAACAAGATAGATAAGATCATAGCATCCCACTACGACTATAGGCATTCCACATAAACATTCCAGCAAAGAAATAATAACACTAATTACAACTTCCCCAATATAGAAGCTTTTTCACTTTTAAATAGTTTTGAGTTCTCCTATGTTTGCGCTTTATGGTCTTATGCCTCAATGTGTCATAACACATGAAAATAAGCAACATGTTGGACATCTATACAATAGTTCTTAACATTTATTATCATTTCAAAAATAGATTATGCTTTGTCCACAACAAGCAGGCTCATGTTGCAATTTGGAAGTCATACTTGCATTCGTTGAGCGTAAGTGGACTGCACATGCTTTGACTTCAGACAAGAATGCAACAATTTCCCCATCTAAACCCACCCTGATTCTACATCAAGTAGCCACCATGATAGCATAAAACTCCCACATTAAACATTATAATTTGAAATTGTTGAATAAAAGTGGCCCCATTCTCTGCACATCGTTTGTCAGAAATACATAAACAATGACCAATAGGCCAAATATTTCAATGTGTAACTATGCTTTTCCTCTATAATTAAAATAAGATTGATAAGTTTCTGCATTTAGCCTAAATTAAATTAACTGAAACAAAAAATACAAGAGAGAAGGAGAGGCGTACCTACAGAAGTAGGCGGTGTTGGTGGTGGACATCGGTGGACAACATCAAAGCTATTGGTTAGAGAGAGAAAGTGAAAGGGATTAAACTAAGAAAAGTAGTTGTAACAACACATAGATTCAATTCAACCAAGCAAAAAAAGAAAAAATCAAATCAGAAAAAAATGGTGGACAATCCACAGAACAAACCTGAGTTGAAACCTTAACCCTAACTTATGCAATCTTCCGGAAGCTAGCGGCGGTGCTCGTCGATGATGGGTCGGCAGGAGCATTGGCAAGAAGGGTTGCCAAAAGATGGAAGGGTTGGTTATGGAAGACTGATGGACGAATTATCAAGGAGGAGGAAGGGTTTGATAGAAGAACTTGAACCATTCCATTAATGAAGGAGTGAACAGTTCCATTTCATTTGATTTTTTTCTTGGAAAACAAAATATTTATTGCGGTTTTGTAGTTATCACTATATATTTTTATAGCTGAAAAATGAATACCGGCATAAATTAGTTTCTATAGGTAGTTTTTCACGAATCACTCTTAATGTTCATAGTGGTTACCAAAACCTTCTATTAATATATAAAGTATTTATTTCAGCACAATAAAAAGTGCTGTTAATTTTCTTTATTTATAGCGGTTTATAACTAACCGCTATTGTATGTTGATGCCCTTGATTAATAATAGCGCTACTTTTTATGCTGCTATAAAACTAGCAATATAAATCTGCTAAATTGGTGTAGTGACACTTTCCTTTTTTTAAAAAAATAGTTTCAATCGGTTCGTCAATTGAAAGAGAAATACGCTTAATACGCTATAATCGTTAAAAACAAGTAAAAATGAACAACAATTCACATGAAATACTTGTTATTTTAAAGCCTAGTATGATTTAAAAGACCATTAATGTTGATATCAAAAAAAAAAGTTTCCAATTTAATAAATGAAAGTTTAATTAGTTCATCAATTAAAAAAGAAATAGGCTTAAAACGATTAGGATCACTAGATACTGTTAACTATGGAAAGCAATTGCAACCGTAATTCTTATTATTTGAAAATGTAAATAGATTGAAATGATAATTATTTTTGGTATCTATTCAAAAAAGGTTCCAATTTTAAAATATATTCTGTTGGTTCGTGAATTGAAAGAGAAATGGGCTTAAAACGCTAACGATCGTTTATTAACAGTATATTTGAACAACAATTGGGGGCAGAATTATTATTTGAAATCCTAGTATGATTTATGTAAACTTTATTGTTTATATCTAACATGATTATTCTGAAAGATCAACTTAAAATTTGAATCGATTCATCCATTTAAACAGAAACACGCTTACAACGCTAACGATCATTAAAAAGCGTTAAATATGAACAACAATTACAATCCCGATTATTTTTAATATTTGAAAGCCGAGTATGATCATAATAATCAAAGTTGTTGATAACTGACCAAAACGAGATCCAACTTTACAGAATGATTTCAATTGCTTTTTCAATTGAAAGATAAATAGGCTTAAAGCACTATCGATCGTTGAGAAGCGTTAAATATGACTAGCAATTTCAACCGCAATTCTTCTTACGTGAAATCCAATTATTATTGAAATCATCCAAATTGGTTATACATAATTATAAAATGATCAAATTTAAAAACTTTATTTCAATTGGTTAAATTGTAAGAGAAATATGCTTATAACGCTATCGATCATCAAAAAGCGTTAAATATGAAAAACAATTGCAACACGTATTCTTTTTTGTCGTAAATCCAAGTATGATTGACGGATAAATCTAGTTGGTATCTAACTTGAACATGTTTCTTTTTTATAAAATATTTTCAATGGATTAGTCAATTGACATAGACATATGCTTCCAACGCAAACGATCATTAAAAAGAACTAAATATGAATAGCCATTGCATTCACAATGCTCGTCATTTAAAAGCCGTTTGTGATTAAATTGTAAAATTTGGTTGTATATAATAAAATGATATTTTGATTTTAAAAACAAATTGCAATTGGTTCATCAATTGGAGACAAATAGGCTTAAAACACTAACAATGGTTAAAAAGCGTTAAATATGAAAAGTCATTGCAACCTAAATTCTAATTATTTAAAAGCATAGTATGATTGAGTTAATCAATATTTTTAACCAGAACATGATTCGATTTTTAACCATTCTGAGGTCACATGAAAATTACATTCAAATCATCGTAGGAGAGCATATAGTCATGATTCATGAGGCGGAACATGATACCAGTAAACTCATCGTGGTAGACCTTCTCAACGGATGACAAAAACTCCAAGGTGAGGCGTTTGTAGTTGGGCGGGTGAATGTTTAAGAAGTCAAGCCATCCCAAAACTATTGAATAACATCCTTATCTATGACAAAGGCTCTATAGTCTCGTCATAAAACCGAGTGGGTTGAATCTTCTGCTAGCATAGCTCAACAAATCGTCTCAGTGATTCTCACTAGTAAACTTAATGCCAAGGGTGTCTACTTTAGAGGGGTCAATTGACTATTCATGCCCTTTTCTTTGCCAAGAGAAGTAGAGGGGTTTAAAGCAATTTCCATAGCCCAACTCATGATACAAGCACCCGAGGGTACAAACAAGTTAGAACAACAAACAAACCCTCCAAGCACTACACGCTACAACAAGAATACCACACTTCTCCCTAATTTGCTTCCACCAATTTCAACACAACAAGATCATCCAATTCCCTTAAACAAAAGATACCAACACCACAACTACCAATATCACCCCAATTTCATCATGTCATCATCTCGATTCACAAGTGTAGAAATAGCAATTTCCAACTAGTAAATATAAGGGTTTAGATGAAGTATACACCTAATTATACTAAATTTAATGTACCAATTATACCTTAACCTCCATGTATAAACCAACCGAATTATGATAATTTTCATAAAAGGCTCGAAACTTCTGGCTTCTTATATTGGGGTGTTGGGCCTTGGTCGTGGGGGTTGATGGGGGAAACGGCGGCGAGCTTGGCTAGGTTATTGGACAACGGCGTTTCTATTGAAGGTCGATGGGGGAGGTACCATCGAGCCTAGACGGGTTGTCAGTGCGGGATTGGTCGTTGTCCACTGCTGGAGCTTGCCTTCCGTCTCTGGAGGTCGAACTACTGGGTCTATGTGGGGCTTGACATGGGTGATGGTCTCCTTGGTGGGCATTGACATGGGAGATGTAGGGTCAGGTGTAAGAGGGGAGAGAGTGATGGTGTGGTTAGGGGTTTTGAGAGGGAGAACGTTAACCTTACTTTTTAGTCCATTTTCACTTCGAGCCAGCCCAGGTCATATTTGTGGTAGAAAGCAGCCCGCCCAGGACACACTTCTGTACACCTAACACCATTTGGGAGGCGGCCGGGTTGAATTTGTTCATACACTTGTCAAAATCTTTACGGCATTGAAGACATGCCCGGGCCAAATTTGTTCATCGAAAGTGAACGTCCTTGCAAGATTTGAATTCCCCACATTTTAAGTAACAAGCCTCAACATAGTCTTGCACATGCACCAAAATCATCAAAAAGTTCACAAAATTCTTGTTTTGCACGGCCCTTGATAGCAACTTCTCTCTCATTCTCATTTTTTTAATGAAAAGGAAAAGCAATAAACGCTCGGGTTTCCTCCCGCGTGACCCCTATATTCTATTCAGACCCCTTTTTTGATTGGTTCTCCCGGCTTATAGATTTTCAATTTTTTCCCATTCACTTTACATGGCCCAGCTTTCTTACTCCATACTTCAACTGCTATTTGTGAAAACCTTTTTCAACCTTTAACAGGCCGGACCGTCTCGATGTCAACTTTCCTGGAAATAATCTCAAATGGGAATTGAAGAGTAGCATTGAATCACCCTCATTAAACTCTCTATGTAGGATATTCTTGTCATGCCACTTTTTGGTTCTTTCCGTGTACATCATGGCATTCTCGTAAGAGTCCAAGCACATCTCATTGAGCTCATGAAGGTCAAGCAATCTCTTCTCACCAGCAGTCATCATGTCATAGTTAAGAGCCTTGATTGCCAAAAATGCTTTGTGTTCTAACTCCACTGGTAGGTGGCAAGATTTCCCATAAACCAATCTATATGAAGACATACCAATGGGACTCTTGAATACGGTTTGGTAGGCCCATAGTGCATCGTTGAGTTCGAGAGCCCGATCGTTTCTCGAACTTGAAAATTTTTTCTCCAATATGCTCTTGATTTCCCGGTTTGTCACCTCCACTTTTCCACTTGTTTGGGGTTGGTATCCAAGACCCACCTTGTGATTTACCCCACAATTCTTCAATAGTGACTCGAACTTGCGCTTGGTGGAGTGCGTACCGCGATCACTAAACACAACTCTCGGGACTCAAACCTGAGCATCATTGGTAGGAGATTCTATTACCTCCAACCACTTCGACATGTAATTCACCTCTACATGAATATACTTGTTGGCACAAGATAAAAGGCCCCATGAAGTCGATACCCCACACATGGAAGATCTATACCTTTAGAATGTTGGTGAGTGGAATCTCATTTCTCTTCTCTTTGATATATTGTCGTTCCTTTGACATTGATCAAACCAAGGGACATGCTTTTAAACATCTTTAAAGGGATTTGGACAGTAAAAGGCCAATTGTAGAATATTTGCGGCGGTCTTGGAGGTGCTAGCACGACAAACATGAGGAGAATCATTACAATGGAAAATGATGATGACCGTCTCATCTTTGGGAACACACCATCGAAATATCCCATCAGCACACCTCTTTTAAAGAAAAGGGTCATGCAATAGTAGTGTTTCTCGTCCGCAAAGAATTTCTTTTGTTGTTTGTAGCTCAAGTCCGATGGAAGCATCCCTACCACTAGGAAGTTCACAAAATCTGCATACCAAGGTTCTTTGATGTTATTAATGGAGAACAAGTGGTCGGAACAAATCATCATTAGGAAACTCATCATCATCGTCATCATTCATCTCCTGTCGAAGTCCAGGAAGGTGATCCGCTACAACAATCTAAGTACCATTCTTATCCTAGATTTCAAGGTCGAACTCTTGAAGAAGTAGAATCCATCTGATTAAACGTGGCTTGGCGTTGTTCTTAATCAAGAGGTACTTGATGGCAGCATAGTCGGCGTAGACAAATAATCTTTGAACCGAGCACATTTGATCAGAACTTGCCTATGGAAAACACCACTGCTTGCACCTCTTTCACAGTAGTGGCATAGTTGACTTGGGCTTCAGCCAAGGCCCGACTTGCATAGTAGGTGGCATGGACTTTCTTGTCTTTTCTTTGCCCCAACATGGCCCCTACGGCATAATCACTAGCATCACACATGAGCTCAAAGGGAAGATTCCTATCCGATGCTTGCATGATAGGGGCTGAGATCAATGCTTCTTTCAACCAGTGAAATGTTGTAAGAAAATATGCATCTAACTTAAAAGTAGCATCATTCATTAGTTACTTAGAGGTCCAGAAACCTTAGAAAATTCCGTGATAAATAGCGAATAGAAACTGGCGTGTCCGAGAAAGTTCCCAACTCCTTTGAGCGAAGTAGGTGGTGGCATTTTCTCAATAGCATCAATTTTATCCTTATCCACCTCTATCGCACGTTCCGACACCATGTGCCTCTAGGGAATTCATTCCCTTCCCACAAAATGGTATTTCTCCCAATTCAAAACTTGATTGACTTCTTCACATCAATGCAACACTTTAAGTAAATTGGTTAAGCAATCATCCAACGTAGTTCCATGAACAAAAAATTCATCCTTAATCCTTTCATGGTATTATAAATTAATTCAAAAAAAAATGGCCATCATACATCTTTGAAAGGTGGCAGGAGCATTACATAGACCAAAGGACATCCTTCCATAAGAAAAAGTACCTTAGGGGCATGGAAATGTGGTCTTCTCTTGATCATTTGGATGGATAGAGATTTGAAAAAAACCAAAGTATCCATCCAAGTAACAAAAGAAAGAATGCTTAGCCAACCTTTAAGCGTTTCATCAATAAAGGTTGTTGACACCAAAACAGTGTCCCCTAAATGATCCTATGACGATAAATAGTCTACAGTATCGTTCCATAATATGTCAAACACGTGAAATTATAAAAAACTGAAGCCAACCAATTTCAACCGAAGTCAAAGGAAAAATGGTCATTTTACCTCACCCTTGAAGCATCTAGAGTTTTCCCTCAACCTTCCCGACCAAGGAAAGCAATAACGTTATGCACGAGAGAAATCATAATCCAACGATCATGAACATAGTCGCTGCCCACCCAGCGATTACAAGGATTATCGACTGGCACCTAGCGAATATCAACATATTCGCTGGGCCATGTAACGAATTTCTCACATATTCGGTGTGTGTTGAGCTTTCGTGACTGTTTTAACCCTAGTGCATGGTTCAGCTTCCGGCGAATATCATTGTATTCAGTAGGAACTAAATGAATATAGGCATAATCGTTTTCCTTCCCAGCGAATTTATTCATATTCGCTGGGCCAAGGTGCTTTAAAATTTTCACTCCTATATAAACCCATGCATTAACCTACGGTTAAGAAGGATCCAAATATTATGCAAAACAAATGCAACCATCAACCAGAATACTCCTTCCCTCGAACTTAGGCATCTTTGTGTGCATTTTACACAATTTTCCTAAGTCCAAAAACACAAAAACCCTTTAAAACATAAAACCGAACAACAAAATTTTGCGTGTAAGACATTCTAGTGAGCATTCTAATCAAAGGTATCTCTTTCAATTGAAATACCAATTGAAATTATTTTGTAAAATTGGATCTCGTTCTGTTAGGTATGAAGAAAAATTATTTTAATCAATCTTGTCTTTAAAGTATTATGAATTGCGGTTGTAATTTGTGTTCGTGTTTATCTCTTTTAAACGATTGTTAGCGTTTAAAGCCTATTTCTCTTTCAATTGACGAATTAATTGAAGTTATTTTCATGGTTGGATCATGTTTGGGTTCGATACCATCAATTTTGATGATTTCATTCAGACTCAACTTTTAAATGAAGTGAATTAGGATCCCAATTGCCTTACATGTTGAATACTTTTTAACGATTGTCATTGTTTGAAGCGTATTTCATTTTTGATTGACGAAAAAAATTTAAGTGTTTTTTTTACAATATCATGTTACGGTTAGAATTCATAACAAGGTATCGTGTTTTTTTTTATAGTATGATGTTACGAAAGGACGGTCTTGTCGGGTAAAGTACCAGTGAGATTCGGGGTCATCCCCTCAATGTCATGGTATTGATTGAACAGTTTGTTGTGTTTCAGGACAGTTACGAACTTTTTGAGCTCACCCTTGATTGGGTCAACCTCCTCAGCATTCTTGGTCTCAAGTTGGTCAACCTTTTTGGTCAG
>ONZA01006642.1:3552-17000 GCA_900322205.1 Kewa caespitosa
GAATGATAAAAGAAATGAGAATTAGTATATACGTGTAAAGAATAAGGAATAAAGAATAAACTGAATATTAGAAAAATAGATAGACAATATTCCATGGACATATTTATGCACAAAATGTAGTAAAAGAAAAATAATGGATGAGTCATGACGATGAGTTAACATGGGGGGCAAAGAGATTAATGACCAAAAACGGAGAAACTAATCATAATCCCGTATTAACTCAAGGTGAGTGAATGATCACTTAAATACATCATTGAACGGCAAGCGAATATGGAAATTCGCACTGAGGCCTAGATTGTTTTTGGAAAATCGGCCATTGCCCAGTAAATAAAGGCTGTTCCGCTAGGCCACCCAGCGAATACGGTCTAATTCGCTGGGTTGAGGCCCTCCTGATGCCTCGTATTCTCTTTTTGCGAGCGTTTCTGCATGTTGAGCTATAAAAGGGTGGCCTTNNNNGGCAAAATATTGCACCTAAACATCGAAAATCTCATTCCCTTAATATCGTAAACCTCTTGAACTCAAAATCAACCAAAACAGATGGCTAATCTTTTCAACATATCCTTTGATAGTTGGATGAACTCCGTATCCATGGAGGAACGCCAACGCCTCAACATTTTTAACATTGCTATCTTCTTCACTCTCAAGCAAGGCAAACTAATTTGGGTTCTCTTAAGGGCGTTCGTTTAGCTTTCGATACCCAATCTCCATGTTTTCCATCTTGGAGGGACCAAGGAGTTATGTCCTCCGCAATCTTGGGCATGCCTCCGAATATCAACATGGCACTTCCAACCTCAAGGTATAGCTACGAGTTTATGTTCGAGGAGTATCTCGGCCTTGATCATGTGATAGCTCGGGAAATTATCGACGGGGATCACTTCAATCTCCTTAAGGTGATCGAGCACTTCTCCACTTCCCGCGAACGATGATAGTAAGTCTAAAACTTT
Organism: Kewa caespitosa; assembly: GCA_900322205.1. Taxonomy (NCBI): domain Eukaryota; kingdom Viridiplantae; phylum Streptophyta; class Magnoliopsida; order Caryophyllales; family Kewaceae; genus Kewa; species Kewa caespitosa. The sequence goes on from ONZA01006642.1 coordinate 4,497, forward strand.
CCATCGTCGGGCATTTGTTTTGTGTCTTCTATGCCGTTTCCTTTTTGTGGGAAATGGTAAGATGGCCCGAACTTCCGTTCTTAACGTTTTCCAGATGATGGAAGAGGAATGTAGTCCCGTGGCTTTAGTCGTTGGAGAAACCATCGCTTGTCTCGATCGTTTGGCGAAGAAAGAGGATGGCGACTTCTCGGGAAGTCCTTTTCTTCTCCAAGTGGGTCTTAATGCCTCTTTTGTTTTCTTTATTCAGTTCACGTATTGGATATTTTTGCTTGATGATTGATTTTTTTCCTTCTTTGTTTTGTTTTGTCAATTTGGGTTCCTGAGCATCTCCGATTGGTAAAGAAATCGGATGCACGTGTCAACTACACGTCGAGGCAATTTCTTTCTCGCCAACGGCTATACGAGGATGAGTCTCTTGGTGAATGGATCCTTCACTTGGGAGGGAATTCGACAATCCATTGGAGTATCCCCTGGTGGCATCTTACCACCATGGTTTGGTGCGCGGAGGAAGTTCCTCATAGTCGACTCATGAGCCTCAGCCATCTTCTTTCATTCTATCCTACCCGAACAAGGTGTCAATACGGGCTTACTCAACGTGTGATGAGGAAAGACACTGTTGGTCAACCTAAGGTAAGGTTAACTGCTCGGTAACTAGAAATATGGGGTAAGTATTGGAACGAGCACCCTCGTTGGATGGTGCCCCGTAAGATGTCATCTCCATTTGTGACGTGACACTACCTCACGTGGATGATCTCAAAGGACTCAAACAAGCATAAGGAGTTCTGGGAGAATGAAAGGCAAAACTCGAAGAAACGCGTGCCTCTGCTAAGCCAACGTCAGAAACAGGTTCTTCCCTCAACCGAGAAGAAAATCGAATCGAAGCCCCCAGTTTCGAAGGTTCGTCCAACGGATCAGGCACCTCCCAACAGGAGAAAAAGGGTGCATCTAATTTGGCACCGTAAAGAAGAGTCTATTGCTAGTTCGGCTCCTCCAAAGGACCGACGTCCTCCCAATGAGAGGGAAGTGTAGAATAGGGGTCCTTAGCTTGGATTTTAAGAAATGTTGTATTTTACACTCTAGGAATAGTTTTGTTTGTCATCTAAAATCCTTTTAATTTGGACACTTTAATGAAATGAAATAAAGTTATCTTTATATCATTCTTGTCCATTCATCCTTTTCGATTTCGCATCAAAGTTTTGCATCGTTGTTGCTGTTTTTGCACTTTGGAGAACCAGAATGCATTTTGTTTTGCATTCTATTTTGCATTCTATTTCGAACGTAAATGCTGGTCTCCAGGGAATTTCAAAAATTTCGCTAGGACACCAGCGATTTTCTTTCTTTTCGTTGGGTACCCAGCGAATTTCCTTTAATTTGATGGGTTGAAGTCCCAGCTTTCTCCTTATGTTTTCTTTGCATATTGTTGTTTCTTTTCTTTTACCATTTGTTCCATGATATTTTCTGGAAATAAAAGTTGTTTATTTCTAGGAAAATACACTTAATAAGGGGTAAAGAAATATTGAAGGCCTTAATAAATTACATGAATTATGCTCTAATTTTTAAAACTAAAAAAAAAAAGATATCTTTTCCAAATCTTATATTTTTTTGAAGTTGTTCCAAACGGTGTTTGATAATTTGGAGCCAAAGTAAAAAATCAATGTTCAAAAATAGTGTGTGAATAAAGACTTGAATTTATAAAGTTGAGCATCGTACATACTTGGAATCATGCATTATAGGCATAGCATAGCATATTCCGTCGATATGTTTTTTTTTTCTTTTTTATTTTTATGGAATGGGAAAGAAACTTATCGTCATTTTTTGTGAGCCGAGCCCTTGCGGGTTACCTACGTATCCAAATAGGATCTAGGCCAAATGTAGTTCCATGCATAGCAATGTAAATGATGTCGATCGGTTTTTAGGATTAAGGTCGGGCCCTTGCGGGTTACCTATGTATCCGAATGGGAATCAGGCCAAACGTAGTTCGATGCAAAGCAAAGTAAATGATGCTGATCATTTTTTAGGATTTAGGCCGGGCGCTTGCGGGTTACCTACATATCTGAATTGGAATCAGGCCAAACGTAGTTCGAGATGACAAAGGATTTTTTTTTTGTTGTTTTTTTTATTTGCCTAATATTATCTTGGATAATATATGGGCTTCGTACAATTATTAAACTTGGGAATTAAGCGTAAAATTTCTTTAACTGGTCTAAATTAGTTAGTTGGAAAAAATTCTATTCCATCTACATCCGTGAGTAAGACCGCACCTCCCGAAAGGATTTTCTTGATTATGTATGGTCCCGACCAATTTGGGCTAAACTTACCGCGTGGGTCTCGTATTGGTGCCTGATTTTCTTTCAAAACCAAATCACCTTTTTTAACAATCGAGGTCGTACTTTTTTGTTGAAGGCACCAGCCACCCTTCTTTGGTACATTTGAACTTTATGAAAAGCATTTAATCTTTTTTTTTGTCTAATAAGACCAAATGTTCATATCTTTCTCTTGCCCAGTCGACCTCGGGAATATCACTCTCTAAATCTATCCTCAGGGAAGGTATCTCGACCTCGATCGGAAGAACTGCCTCCATTCCATAAACGAGTGAATAAGGTGTTGCACCCGTGGATGTCTGCATTGTAGTCTTATATGTCCATAATGCGAACAGTAATTTGTTAGGCTAGTCCTTATAAGTCTCACTCATTTTCTGGATAATTCTTTTGATGTTCTTATTAGCGGCCTCAAGTGCACCATTGGTTTGTGGCCTATAGGGTGATGACCTACGGTGTTGTATCTTGTATCGTTGTAGAAGGTCCGCGGTCTCCCTTTTGAAATGAGACCCATGATCACTTATTATCTTGTGTGGGACTCCACATCGACAGATTATATTGTTTTTGATGAACTTCACAACTTGCTTGGAAGTTAATTTCAAGTAGGATGCTACTTCGACCCATTTTGTGAAATAGTCGATGGCAACAAGGATGTACTCGTGTCCGCCCGTGCCCGTGGGGCTTATTTTACCAATAATGTTGATTACCTATGTTGAGAAAGGCCACAGGGAAGTCAAACCATAAAGTGTTTAAGGCGGCATATGTTGTAAAATTGCATGGATTTGGCATTGTCGGCATCGTTGGACATACTGGCTACAATCCTTTTCCATCGTAGTCCAATAATCTATCTTGTGTGGACCCGATCCTGTGTGGACCGAACACTCCTTTTTGCACTTCACCCGTAATTTGTTTTGCTTGTTTTTCATCAACACAAATAAGGCTAACTCCAAATAGGTTTTTCTTGTATAATCTATCTTGGTATATTACGTATTGTGAGGCAGGAAGACGAATGGCCCTTTGCGCCCGTGGGTCTTCACATCCCTGGGGGTATTCCTCGTTCATCTTGTAATTAAGGATGTCGGTGTACCATGGGACCTTCCCTGAAGTTTCCACTTCTAAGGAGTAATGGTGCGCGGGTTCCTCCCGCCTTTTGATATAAATTGGCATTGTCTTGATTTCTGACGGGATGGTGATCATAAACGCTTACGTAGCGAGCTCATCCGCAAATTGGTTCTCCTATCTAAGAAGGTAGGTATAGTTTATTCTGGAAAAGTTTCCAGATATCTTTTCTGAATGGGCTTGGTGAAGGGCTAAGCTCTCATTTTTGACCTTCAACTTCTTCGAGATCTGGTTTATGATTAGGGTAGAATCTCCGTACACCCTAAGGTTCTATTTCCTATGGCGACTGCAGCTTGTAATCCAACAATGCAAGCCTCATATACGCAGCGTTGTTAGTGACTTAAAAGTCGAGTTTTACTAATAGTGGGGTGTGTGCCCCGTCCGGTGAAACTAACAACACTCCTACACTATATCCCTTGTGGTTTAACACTCCGTCGAAGTACATGTGCCATGTCTCGGTATCCGCCGTCATAATGTGCTCGTCGGGAAATTCGTACTCTTCCCCGTCTTCTCGTCCTTTTACGGGGTGGTCAGCCAAACATTCTGAAATGGCGTTCCCTTTGATGTTCTTCATGTTCTCGTACTTGAGGTCGAATTCGGAAAGCATGATGGTCCAACAGGCTATCCTTCCCGCCAGGACAGGTTTCTGAAAGATATGGTTTAATGGGTCTTCTCGTGACCTTACATGCACTTGATGATTGAGCATATAGTGTCTCAGTTTTTTAGTTGACAATACCACAGCAAGAAACGTTTTTCCTAGAGTGGAATAGCGTGTCTCATACGCGAGAAACTTCTTACTCAAGTAATATATGGCCTTTTCTTTTTTATTGACTTTTGGGGCTAGCATGGCCCCCATTGTGGTTTCTGTAATCGTCAGGTATAATATAAGCGGAATGCCTGGCATCGGCGGGATCAAAATTGGCGGATTGGCCAAGTATTCTTTAATTTTGTCAAATGCCTTTTGTCATTGATCGTCCAATTCGACCTTGATGGTCTTTTTTAATTTTTTGAATATAGGTTCACATATAATAGTCAATTTGTTTATGAATCGACTAATATATTCAAGCCTTCCTAGGAAAGCTCTTATTTCTTTCTCGGTTTTCGGGGGAGGCATTTCCATAATAGCTCTGATCTTTGAAGAATCAACCTCAATTTCCCTAGAACTGACTATAAAGCCTTAGAGTTTCCTAGACGTGACGTCAAAGGCACGTTTTTTAATCTTTCGAAGAATTTGTGGAGATTAGATATATGCCGTTCTCGTTCGTGAGACTTGACGATCATGTCGTCTATGTATACTTCTACTTCTTTATGCATCATATCATGTAGAAGGGTTTGTGCCGTTCTTTGATAAGTTACGCCTGCTTTTATTAGCCCAAAAGGCATGACACAATAGCAATACGTTCCCTACTGTGTTATAAAAATCATTTTAAGCATTTCTTCCTCGTCCATGAGGAGTTGGTTATATCCTGCATAACTGTCCACGAAGGACAAGAGTTCGTGATCCGCGGTATTGTTGACTAGAACATCAATATGAGGTAATGGAAAATTTTGTTTTGGACATGCTTTGTTCAGATGTCGGAAGTCCACGCACATCCTTACCCGTCAGTCCTTATTTGGGACAGGTACAATGTTGGCTACCCATTGCCGGTAATCGTCCACCACAACAAATCCAGCGTCGAGTTGCTTTTCTACTTCTTCCTTAATCTTTAAGGCCCACTCAGGTTTCATCCTCCTAACTTTCTGCCTAACAGGTTTTGCATTGGGAAAAAGCGGAATTTTTCGCTCGGCAATGGATCGATCATTCCCAACATGTCCCTATAGGTACATGCAAAAACATCTATAAATTCTTTTAAGAGGTCGATTAGGTCGGATCTTTCATTTGGACTTAGAGTTAGACCAATTTTAACCTCTTGAGGTTTATCGTTAATTTCCAAGTTAATTGTTTCAATTTCATCGATTACCGAAGGTTTTTGTTCATGTTCGAGCATTGCCCGCATGAGTAATTTGTTGCCACTTGATTCAAAACAATCTAGGGAGTAAACTGAATCATTATTCATGTCATTAATACCATCAAATAGTACATCGATAGATGGATCAGACACTTTGGGAGTGGCGGAGCCTAGCTTCCTAATCCTCTCTGGAGGAGATTGTCCTATACTAACATCAGAATCAGAATCACTAGAGATACTAGAGTTGCTATCACTTGAATTGAAGATAGAACCTTGCCCTATGGTGATGCTGAATTTGCAGCCGTCAGAAGTCATCCATCTGCAGGTGCGGCGCCATCCCTTTATCATCTCGGTGGCGGGTGCAATTAGCTCGGAGGGGTCAAATTCCTGGTTCTGGATGGCCAGAACTATGTCGTCGTCTTCTCGTCCCATGATATTTTTCGGCCCGAAAAGGACACCAAATGCATTATGAGGTAAGGGTTAAGCACAATCACGTGAGGGTTTATTTTGAAAATTGGACATTTCACTTTCGAGAAGGTTGCAATCCTTGAATATTTCAAGTCCTTTGAATAGTATGCCTTCCTCTTGGAGGTAGTGTGGCTCAGGAAATCCCGTAGTAAGGGTAGTTGTCTCCTGCCCACACAAATTGTCCGTTCAAGGTGTAAGGGTAAAAAAATTTAGGGCTATTGAAGGGAGTGCCATCCCGTATGGCCCTCTTTCGTCTTTCCTCCCTCGACATTGATTCATTTATTTTGTTTATCGAGGTAGGGTAGCCTAGGCCGAACGTAAAGTTCATGGATTGTGCCCACCGAAATGAATTCAGGCCTGGGCATGTTCCAAGTCCCATTCTGTGCATATAGCCTTGTTTTCCAAAGATAGCATTGACATGGAGGTTGGAATGTGGATCAAAGTCAAAAGGAACTTGTTCATCCTCAATGGCATTTATCTCAGAATTGAAGCCCCAAAAGTCCTCGTCTTCTTCAACATGGTCTATTTTTAGGACAGGAGTCTTGAATGAGGTGAACTTCATTTGGTGTTCCCAAATCACTACGACTTTCCCCTTTGCAACAAATTTTACTTTTTGTTGAAGGGTTGATGGGACATCATTGATGCTATGTAACCAAGGTCGCCCTAAAAGAAAATTGAAAGTGAAGGGTATGCCGATTATGAAAAAAGTGACTCGCTTTTCTATGACACCAGCAGTAACATGGATATTGATGGTGCTGAGTACACTCCTCCTAGAGTTATCGTAGGCTCATAAACCTTGCGATGTCTGTGCGAGATCATATTGGATGCGTTAACGTTTTGCGGTTCCAAGTGGGCAAACATTGACTGCGGACCTGTTATCGACGAGTGCCATTGGGACGTGATGTTGGTTACACATCACCGTGAGGTACAAGGCTTTATTGTGGTAACAACCTTCTTTAGGGAGGTTCTCATCTGAAAATGTGATTGTGGTGGATGACCTTTCCTTGGTCAAGAGACTTATGAGTTGGGTGGGTGATGTTTCGGGTGAGAAATTTATTTTGTTGAGCTCGGCAAGAAGTGCTTGCCTATGCTCTAGGGATGAAGCTAAAAGTTGCCAGACGGTAACGTCGGCTTTGATTCTTTTGAATTGATTTAGCAATGGGTTGTCGAGTGGCTCCTGTGCCACTATCTCTTTTCCTTCATTAGCCGAGTTATCACTAGTTTGGTGTGGACCATCTTTTCTACCTGAGAACTTTCCTGACCTAGTTAGAATATCGACTTCGTCTTCCCAGACCTCATGGTCGGAAAGCCATGCGTTTTCATATATTACTTCACACTTTAGGGATGCATCCTCTTCATCTCTATCCCATATACCATTGATAGCTGGATGGCTATGCGGTAACACGGCTCGATTAGTAAAGTGGGATCAAAGCCTAGGTCGTTGTTGATTATAGCAAAAATGGACTCCTCGTGAGATGCAAGGGGATTCTTTTTGTTATTTGGAGCATGTGCAGCCTTAGGCAACGGTAGGGTGCTGCTATCAATGAGGTCTTTGACCGCATGTCTCAAAGTCAAGCACTTATGGGTCTTCTGGCCCTTGCCACGGTGATATTTGCAATATTTTGAAATGTCATAGCTCTTAGACCTTTTGTCTTCGGGGACATCGGGAGTGGTCCAATTGGCTGTAAGTAATTCTTTTTTTCAAGACGTTCGAGAGCTTGAGTGAGAGCCATGCCCAATGGGGCAAAAGGTCGTCGCTCTCGACGTTGGGGTACGCCCTCTAGGAGGACATTTACCTCATTCACCTTTTTGGTACTCGTCCGCTTGGTATTCTTACTATTATTATTAATTCTCTTAGTCCATTTTTCTTCCGAGTTAGGAGGTTCGTCCTCTATAGCGAGTCCTACTTCCATGAGTTGGAGAAAGTTGCTTATGGGTTGGAAAATGACATGTTTCTTAAACACGGACCTTAAGTTGCGTATAAAGATACGCACTTGGTCTCTTTCAGAGGGCCTATTCACCATATGGGCAGCCCTCTCCCGCCACCTAGTGACGAAAGTCATGAAGGTTTCACCGGCTAGATGCTTTGTGGATTCTAGCTCTCGCATAGTGATGGGAATCTCGATATTGTATGAGTACTAAGCTAGGAATTCTTGGCTAATGTCCTCCCATGTTTTGACTCGTTCAGTATCGAGTCCATAATACTAGCTAGAGGCAGGTATGTCCAAGGACATAGGAAAAATATGCGGGAAAAGCTCCTTATCTATACCCATCAGAGTAAGGGTAGTGGTGAAAGCCCTAAGATGCGTCCGGGGATTGTCAATGCTCTTAAACTTAGGCAAGTTCGAAAAAGACGGTCTTGTCGGGTAAAGTACTCGTGAGGTTCAGGGTCACCCCCTATATGTCATGGTATTGATTGAACAGTTTGTTGTGTTTCAGGAAAGTTTTGAACTTTTTGAGTTCACCATTAATGGGGTCAACCTCAGCATTCTTGGTCTCGAGTTTGTCAAACTTTTCGGTTAGGCTGTGGATAAGGGCAGCGAGGTCTTAGAGAGTAGGTGTTCCGGCCATTTTGAAGTTGAGTTGACGGACAAACGGTGGTGTCGACTTAGGTTCGGGAGATGAACGTGACGAGGGCGGTGGAGATTATTTCCTATGAAGCCAATTGTTCTTGCCACGATTCCAATGAACGTTTCGATCCCTAGAGTTAATCTAGGAACTAAGTTAGAAAAGAGAAGAATGGTCCTGAAAGGAAAGACGCACCTAAGATTATAAGGGAAAAACGTGAACCGTAAAGCCCACCGGTTTACGGTTCAGTCCTAGTGCAATGCAAAAATGAAATGCAAATATCAAGCATACAAATATATGGCCTTGTTTTTTATTGAGTTTTGGGGCTAGCATGGCCCCCATTGTGGTTTCTGTAACCGTCAGGTATAATATAAGCGGGATGCCTGGCATCGGCGGGATCAAAATTGGCGGATTGGCCAAGTATTCTTTAATTTTGTCAAATGCCTTTTGGCATTGATCGTCCCATTTAACCTTGATGGTCTTTTTTAATTTTTTTAATATAGGTTCACATATAATAGTCAATTTGTTTATGAATCGACTAATATATTCAAGCCTTCCTAGGAAACCTCTTAATTCTTTCTCGATTTTCGGGGGAGGCATTTCCATAATAGCTTTGATCTTTAAAGAATCAACCTCAATTTCCTTAGAACTGACTATAAAGCCTTAGATTTTCCCAGACGTGACGCCAAAGGCACATTTTTGTGGATTAAGTCTCATATTGTTTTTTCTTAATCTTTCGAAGAATTTGCGAAGATTAGATATATGCCCTTCTCGTTCGCGAGACTTGACGATCATGTCATCTATGTATACTTCTACTTCTTTATGCATCATGTCATGTAGAAGGGTTTGTGTCGTTTGATAAGTTGCACCGGCTTTTATTAATCCGAAAGGCATGACACAATATCAATATGTTCATGAGGAGTTGGTTATATCCTACATAACTGTCCATGAAGGACAAGAGTTCCTGATCCGCGTTATTGTTAACTAGAACATCAATATGAGGTAATGGAAAATTGTCTTTCGAACATGCTTTGTTCAGATCTCGAAAGTCCACACACATCCTTACCCGTCAGTCCTTCTTTGGGACAGGTACGATGTTGGCTACCCATTGCCGATAATCGGCCACCACAACAAATCCAGCGTCAAGGTTCTTTTCTACTACTTCCTTAATCTTTAACGCCCACTCAGGCTTCATCCTCCTAACTTTCTGCCTAACTGGTTTTGCATTGGGAAAAAGCGGGATTTTTCGCTCGGCAATGGATCGATCATTCCCAACATGTCCCTGTACGTACATGCAAAAACATCTATAAATTCTTTTAAGAGGTTGACTAGGTCGGATCTTTCATTTGGACTTAAAGTTAGACCAAATTTATCCTCTTGAGGTTTATCGTTAATTCCCAAGTTTATTTTTTCAGTTTCTTCGATTACCAAAGTTTTTTGTTCATGTTCGAGCATTGCCCGAATGAGTGAATTTTTGCCACTTGATTCAAAACAAATCCAGGGAGTAAACTGAATCAAAATTCATTTCATTGATACCATCAAAGAGTACATCGATAGAAGGATCATACACTTTGGGAGTGGGGAAGCCTAGCTTCCTAAACCTCTTTGGAGGAGAGTGTCCTACACTAACATCAGAATCAGAATCACTAGAGATACTAGAGTTGCTATCGCTTGACTCGAACATAGATCCTTTTCCTATGGTGATGCTGAATTTGCAGCCGTCGGAAGTCATCCATCTGCAGGTGCGGCGCCATCCCTCTATCATCCCGGTGGTGGGGGCAATTAGCTCGGAGTGGTCGAATTCCTTGTTCTGGATGGCCAGAACTATGTCGTCGTCTTCTCGTCCCATGATATTTTGCTGCCCAAAAAGGACACCGAATGCATTATGAGGTAAGGGTTAAGCCCAATCACGTGAGGGTTCATTTTCGAGAAGGTTGCAATCCTTGAATCTTTCAAGTCCTTTGAATAGTATGCCTTCCTCTAGGAGGTAGTGTGGCTCAGGAAATCCGTAGTAAGGGTAGTTGTCACCTGCCCACACAAATTGTCCGTTCAAGGTGTAAGGGTAAAAAAATTTAGGGCTATTGAAGGGAGTGCCATCCCGTGTGGCCCTCTTTCGTCTTGCCTCCCTCGACATTGATTCTTTTATTTCGTGGATCGAGGGAGAGTAGCCTAGGCCGAACGTAAAGTTCATTGATTGTGCCCACTTAAATGAATTCAGGCCTGGGCGGGTTTTCCCAGTCCCATTCCGGGCATATAGCCCTGTTTTATGAAGATAGCATTGACATGGAGGTTGGAGTGTGGATCAAAGTAAAAAGGAACTTGTTCATCCTCAATGGCATTTATCTCGGGATTGAAGCCCCAAAAGTCATCGTCATCTTCACTGTGGTCTATTTTTAGGACGACAGTCTTGAATGAGGTGAACTTCATTTGGTCGACCCCAATCACTAAGACTTTCCCCTCTGCAACCAGTTTTACTTTGGTGAAGGGTTGATGGGACATCATTGATGCTATGTAACCAAGGTCGCCCTAAAAGAAAATTGAAAATGGAGGGTATGTTGATTACGGAAAAAGCGACTCACTTTTCTATGACACTAGCAGTAACATGGATACTGATGGTGCCGAGTACACTCCTCCTAGAGTTATCGTAGGATCATAAACCTTGCAATGTCTGTGCAAGGTCATATTGGATGCGTTAATGTTTTGCGGTTCTAAGTGGGCTAACATTGACTGCAGACCCGTTATCGACGAGTGCATTGGGACGTGATGTTGGTTACATGTCACCGTGAGGTACAAGGCTTTTTTGTGGTTACGACCTTCTTTAGGGAGGTTCTCATCTGAAAATGTGATTGTGGAGGATGACCTTTCTTTGGTCAAGAAACTTATGAGTTGGGTGGGTGATGTTTCGGGTGAGACATTTATTGTGTTGAGTTCGGCAAGAAGTGCTTGCATATGCTCTAGGGATGACGCTAAAAGTTGCCAAACGGTAACGTCGGCTTTCATTCTTTTGAGTTGTTTTATCAATGGGTTGTCAAGTGGCTCCTGTGCCACTATCTCTTTTCCTTTATTAGCCGAGTTATCACTTGTTTGGTGTGGACCATCTTTTCTACCCGAGAACTTTCCCGACCTAGTAAGAACATCGACTTCGTCTTCCCCGACCTCATGGTCAGAAAGCCATGCGTTTTCATATATTACTTCACACTTTAGGGATGCATCCTCTTCATCTCTATCCCATATACCATTGATAGATGGATGGCGATGCGGTAACACGGCTCGATTAGTAAAGTAGGATCAAAGCCTAGGTTGTCGTTGATTATATCAAAAATGGACTCCTTGTGAGATACAAGGAGATTCTTATTGTTATTTGGGGCACATGCGGCCTTAGGCAACGGTAGGGTGCTGCTATCAATGAGGTCTTGGACCGCATGTCTTAAAGTCAAGCACTTATGGGTCTTGTGGCCCTTGCCATGGTGATATTTGCAATATTTTGAAATGTCATAGCTCTTGGGCCTTTTGTCCTCGGGGACGTCGGGAGTGGTCCAATTGGCTATATGTAATTCTTTTTTTTGAGACGTTCGAGAGCTTGAGTGAGAGCCATGCCCAATGGGACAAAAGCTCGTCGATCACGACGTTGGGGTACGCCCTCTTCGAGGACATTTACCTCATTCACCTTTGTTGTACTCGTCCACTTGGTATTGTTACTGTTATTATTAATTCTCTTAGTCCATTTTTCTTCCGAGTTAGGAGGTTCGTCCTCTATAGTGACTCCTACTTTCGTGAGTTGGAGAAAGTTGCTTATGGGTTGGAAAATGAGATGTTTCTTAAACTCGGGACATAAGTTGCATAAAAAGATACGCACTTGGTCTCTTTCAGAGTGCCTATTCACCATATGGGCAGCCCTCTCCCGCCACCTAGTGACGAAAGTCATGAAGGTTTCACCAGCGAGGTGCTTTTTGGATTCTAGCTCTCGCATAGTGATGGGAATCTCGTATTGTATGAGTACTAAGCTAGGAACTCTCGGCTAATGTCCTCTCATGTTTTGACTCGTTAAGTATCGAGTCCATAATACCAGCTAGAGGCAGGTA
>ONZA01006644.1:33333-43878 GCA_900322205.1 Kewa caespitosa
TTATGGAAAAAAGAATGATACATGTATAACAAGTGATTACCTAAATAAAGTGAATGATGAAACAACTTAGAAAATATTTAGGATTAAATCATCTATGGAACCAAATCGAATTACAATGTTCTAATTCGCAAGTAGTGGCCGTTCGTAAGAATGAGCAAATCGGATGCATTCCATTCCATTTGTACCATTGATCCCGAATCTAGACTTTGGTTAAAAGATCAAAGGACTGAAAGCGATGGTTTCCTTATTTTCCTAAAATAAGGTGGCGACTCCAAGCACCCCATTTGTGCCATTTTGCACATTACAAAAATTGATGATTTACCCCCATATACGCACCTTATTCTGTGGGGGGTATGCACGCATTATTTCAACTCCCCCCTTGCACGCATCTGCCGAGTGGGAGTGCCGTGGCCCCTACACGATCGTTAATAAGCGATAACGATGGAAGCAATTGCAACTGAAAGTCTTATAATTTGAAAGCCTAATATGATTTAAATAATCAATATTTGTTGCAATAACCAGATCATGTTCCACTTTTATAAAAAAGTTTCAATTGGCTCGATAATTGAAAGAGAAATATGCTTAATACGGTACAATCGTTAAAAAGTAATAAATATGAACAATAATTCAACCTGAAATTCTTGTTATTTTAAAGCCAAGTATGATTTACATGATCAATATTTTTATACCAAACAAAAATTTCCATTTTAAAAAATCCAAGTTTAATTGGTTCGTCAATTGAAAAAGAAATAGGCTTGAAACAATGCGGATCGTTAAACAATGTTAACTATGAAAAGCAATTGCAACATTAATTCTTATTATTGGAGAACGAAGTTTGATTGATATGATCAATATTTTTTTATATTTTGTTTAAAAAAGTTCCAATATTAAATATCGGTTACTATTGGTTCGTCGATTAAAAGAGAAATAGGCTCAAAACGCTAACGATAGTTTAATAGCGTTAGGTATGAACAGCAGTTGCAGTCGCAAGTGTTGTTGTTTGCAAGCCTAGTATGATTAAATAATCGTAAAAGTTTATATCTAACACGAACATGATGTATATTTAAATAAGAGTTTCAGTTGGATCAACAATTGAAAGACAAATAAGCTTAAAACGCTAATGATCGTTAAAAAGCGGCAAATTAGAAAAGCAATAGCAACTGCAACTCCAGTTATTTGAAATAATCAATATTTTGAATTCTAACCATAAGATGATCCTATTAAATGAAAACTTCTATGATTTGTTTGTCCGTTGAAAGAGCAATACGCTTAAAACAACAACGATCATTAAAAAGCGTTAAACATGAAAAGCGATTCTGACCGTAATTCTTTTTATTCAACAGTCGAGTATGATTTAAATCATAGAAATTAATGGTATCTAACAAAAACATGATCCAATTCTTAGATAACTCCAATTTATTCTTCAATTGAAAGAGAAATAGGCTTAAAACGCAAGCGATCATTAAAAAGCTTTACATATGAACACTAATTAAAACCGCAATTCTTAATATCTGAAAGCAAAGTATGATTAAAATGATCAATTTTCTTTATAACTATTTACATCTAGGTCTTTTTATACAAAAAATTATCAATTGGGTTTTCAATTGAAAGAGAAATAGGCTTAAAACATTATCTCTCGCTAAAAAGCGATAAATATGAAAAGCAACTACAACCGCAATACTTATAATTTGAATCCTTGTATGATTTAAATCATAAATATTAGTTTTGTCTAACCAGAACATGTTTCAGTTTAAAAAAATAAATTCAATTGGTTCGTCAATTGATAGAGAAATTCACTTAATTTGCTACAAACGTCAAAAAGTAGTAAATATGAACAACAATTCAACCTAAAATTCTTGTTATTTTAAAGTTGCGTATGATTTATAAACGCGAAATCATGCACCCTTGATCCCTAATTCTAAAGAAAAATATTGTTGATATCAAATCGACAATTTTTCAATTTCAAAAACTTAAGTTTAATTTGTTCGCCAAGAAATAGACTTAAAACGATAACGATAGTTAAAAATCTTTAAATGTGAAAGGCAATCGGAACCGCAATTCTAATTAATTGAAAGCCTAGTGTTATTGAAATCATCAATATTTTTTAAATTATAACCATTACATGATCCTTTTTTGCCGACATCATCATGAGTCAGCGAATTCCCCAAGACGTAAAGCTCGGTAAAATTAAGAAGTACAATGACAGGACCCCGCCAACCAACCATCTTATGGAGTATGACGCCACCATGATGACGCATTACCGAACTGAGGTGGTGATGTGTCGTTTCTTTGTTGGCACTTTGGAGGGCCTAGCCCTCAAGTGGTTCAACTCCCTTGCCCGTGGAAGCATCTATTGCTTCAAACAGCTTGCCAAACTAGTAGTCATTTCGCGGCTAGTGAGCGGGAAAGTAAAACCATTGGATACTTTCTCAAAGTGAAACAATGGCATGACGATCATGCCAAAAAGTACGTCCAGAGGTTCGCTGACCAATGTCTGGAGATTGAGAACCTAGACCAGAAGATTGCGTGTTGTGCATTTATAAACGGTCAACTGGATGGGACCGAAATAAAGATTGAACTAAACAAGAGGAAGAAAAGCAATCCAGACATGCTCTTCAATTAGGCCCGAGACATCGCCATGCTGATAATAGCAATCGTTTGTGGTAGCAAGTGAAGTTCCCCGAGCAAAGGTAAGCCACCTTATCACGAATGATGAGATCAGCGTCGACACGAAACGCTGAATGTGGAGAAGCCAAATTTCAAGAGCAACCGAGGTGGCCGAGGAGGAGGACAAGGTGGCGGACGAGATGGTAGGGACAAATCGCCCTACAAAGCCCCTGAAAGTCCCAAGGTGAATAAAATTCTGAACTGCAACCAAGATGTCCTCTTTTCTAAGATGGACCAAAGCCTCCTCCCAAAGGCCAGCCCAATGCGGGAAGCCGACGCCGTCGGTTGCTACTTCTGTCACTATCAACGTGACAATGGGCACTCAACCCGGTATTGTCGCGAATCGGGGAGAAACCTTGAAAAATTGGCGAAAGAGGGAAAGATCAACTCTTGCCTCAAGGATAAAAATCGTACGTCCACGTCACAGGGCCAGGGATTAGCAGCTTGGACAATTCGTTCGGCTCCGAGGCCACCCCACGCAAAGTGGTCTTGATTATATCTGGTAGCCCTGCTTGTTGAGGAGTGACGTCAAAGGCTATAAAGGCACACCTCTAATCTCTTGACCAAACCATGCTGGTCAAGGATACTCCCATGTTCGGGAAGCCCATTACGTTCGACGAGTCCGACGTGAGGGAGCTGCAATACCCCCACGACGACCCGTTGGTTGTCGAAATCAAGGTTTCCAATACCTTGGTGAAAAGAATTTTGATAGACACTGACAGTTCTGTTGACGTTATCAAGTCATACTGTTTAATCAAAATGGGATACGATCACAAGAAAGTCGCACCGTTGAGCTACCCTGTGTTCAGATTCAATGGAAATGAAGTACACCCCATAGGATCAGTACAACTACCAGTTCGGCTTGGACCAAAAAATTTTGCACGACACCTCGTCGGGGAATTCCTAGTCGTTGACATTTCCATCTCTGATAATATCATTATAGGACGGCCCACCCTCACCGCCATCAATGCAAACGTAATAATGTAAATCCTGACAATGAAATATTACAACGACGACGGTGAGGTGGGAAAACTTCTGGGTGATCAGAAATAAGCTCGGCAGTTCTACCTAAAGTGCTTAAGCAAGCATTCCGTCACCCTGGACGGAGCGGTCGGCCTCGTCAACATGGACAGGGGATAAAAGATCGTCATCCGAACGAGGTGACAGAGCCTTAGCTCAAGAAAGCGAAGAAAGAAGAGGTAGGGTCGAGTAACTCCGCCACGCTAGCAAAAGGAAAATGAAGCAAGAAAATGAAAAGAGCCACAATGATTCATGTTGGAGAGGTCAGGACCAGACTATCCCGACATCATGAAGGAACCCAAACGCACTGAGCCAATAGGAGGGAAAGTTGAGGTCATCCTGGACCCGACGCAACCTAAAAGGGTCACCTATTTGGGAGCCGAGCTAGATGAAAAGCTCAAAACAGACTTGACTGAACTATTGCGTGAGTTCCAAGACAATTTTGCATTATGCCCGTAGGAAATTGGGCGTGAACCCCAAAATTAAGCCAGTGAAGCAAAAACGCTGGCACCTCGGGGAGGAAAGAAGCAAAGCTGCTTCGGCCGAAGTGAAAAAGCTACTAGAAGCTGGGTTGATCAAGGAATGCATATATCCGAGATGGCTTGCCAACGTCGTGTTAGCCAAAAAACACAATGGGTCCTGGAGGATGTCTGTCGACTACACTGACCTCAACAAATCATGCAAAAAGGATGATTTCCCTCTACCTCGAATAGACCAGCTCGTCGACTCCAAAACGCGCCACAAACTTTTGAGCTTCATGGAAGCTTTCTCTGGTTACCATCAGGTCCTCATGAGGAAGAAGGATCAGAGTTCCACCGCCTTCATCACTGACAACGGGGTCTTCTGCTATACAATTATGCCGTTTCGGCTGAAAAACGCCCGGGCAACCTTCCATTGATTGCTGTAAAAAATTTTCCAACGTTAGATGGCCACAACTTGCAGGCCTACGTCGACGACCTCATCACCAAGGGCCGATTGGCAAGTGACCATGTGACCCACCTGAGGGAGACGTTCGAGATGTTGAGAGGGTACAAAATGAAACTAAACCCCAAGAAAAGCGTCTTCGGCATCCAAGTGGAAAATGTTTAGGCTTTGTGGTGAACCACCGAGGGATCGACGCCAATCCCGAGAAAGTGCTAGTGATCCTCAACATGCAACCAATGTTTTAGAAGCTAACCGGGTGCATTGCTGCCTTGAATTGCTTTGTCTCCTGGTCGGCAAACAAGTTCGCACCATTCATTGCCACGCTCAGGAAAGGAACAAGGTTCAATTGGGGTTCAGAACTTGAAGAAGCTTTTGACAAATTAAAGAGGTATCTCCGTCACTTGCCTAGGATATCATCCCCCGCACCTGGTGAACCCCTTTTCGTATACTTGGCCGTCTAAGACAAGGATGTCGCTTCCGTCCTGATAAAGGAACATGACAATGTCCAGACCCCAATATACTTTACCAGTCATGCCTTGACTGGTGCCGAGTTCAGATATTCCACGCCGAAAAAAATTCGCCCTCGGGCTGGTGATCACGTCACGTAAGCTGAGACCGTATTTCACGTCGCATCCAAACACCGTCTTAACCTACCAACCCCTGAAAAAGATTCTGGATCTGTTTGAATCAGTTGGCAGAGCACAAATATGGGCCCATGAGCTGACCGACTATGACATCACATATGAACCCAGACGAGCTATCAAGGGCAAAGCCTTGGCCGACTTTGTGGCCGAGATGACTCCCCCAACAACCCAGCCCCTCAACTGGAGGGAGAATTGGGAAATGTCCGTTGATGGATCTTCCTGCAAGATCAGGAGTGGCACCGACGTCACCATGCTGTCGTCCGAAGGAGACCATTTCGAGTACGCGACAAGGTTCAAGTTCCAAGCGTCGAACAACGAAGGTGAGTATGAGGCGCTCCTAGCAGGATTGTAGTTAGCCCAATCCGCCGGGGCAAGAAAGCTTGAGGTAAGAATTAACTCTCAGCTTGTAGTATCACAAATCACGGGTGAATACGAAGCGAGGGAGGGAAATATGAAGGCGCACCTCCAGAAAGTAAAGGTCGAACTCTTAAAATTTGAAGAAGTGAACGTAATACACGTTCCCCAATCTGAGAAACACCATGCTGACGCACTAGCATGACTTTCAAATTCGGCGATTTATGGCTTTCCTAGAAATATTTTTTGGGAAAAACTGAGCGAAAGAAGTATCAAGAATCAGCCAAAAAGAGGTTGCAATCCTCGACCGACGTGATGACAAGATGGCTCTGTTGACGTTATGGTTGAGGGATGGTTCGCTGCCGGATGAGGAGAAAGAAGTGAAGCAACTTCAAAAAAGATCACAGTGGTTTGTCCATAGAGATTGAGAACTTCTAAAGAGAGCATATTCTACACCCCTCCTGAAGTGTGTTTCGATTCCAAGGAAAACAAATCCTAACCGATCTCCAAGAAGGCATTTGTGGAGCTCAACATGGCGGACGCGCCCTCACATCAAAGGTCATCCGTGCTGGATTCTATTGGCCCACTATTTCTGAAGACGCAGCCGACTTGGTAAAAACATGCGCCAAGTGCCAGTACCATTCCCCTGTAGAAAGGTTGCGTTCCACCGACCTGACTCCAATCCTCGAACCCCTCCCCTTCATCCACTGGTGGATGGACGTACTGGGATCGTATTTGCTAGCTCCCGGGCAAGTAAAGTTTTGCATTGTAGTCGTTGAATATTTCACCAAGTGGGTTGAAGCAAAGCCAGTTCGCAGCATATAAGTGGCCAAAGTGAAGAAGTTCATCAAAGACAATATCTTATCTCGGTTTGGCACACCCTGGGGCATTGTGTTCGACAATGGGCGTCAGTTCGACATCCCCCAAGTCACAAAATGGCTGGCTAAACTGGGGACTCAAGCTCGCTTCACCGCTGTAGTAAGGTCTTAATGCAATGGCCATGTGGAGTTCACCAACAAAACCATTGTCAAAGGCTTGAAAAGGAAGCTAGACAGGGCAAAGGGTTTGTAGGCTGACAAACTCTATGAAGTATTGTTCGAACCATAGAGAAAGCAGCAATTGGAGAAAGACAATTCATGTTAGTCTATGGCAGTGACACCGTACTCTAGATCGAACTGCAAATGCTGGAAACTCCACTAGTCAAAGGTTTCAGCAAGGAAGAAAATCAACAGCGACTACGACTTAACCTGGCCTTGTCCCTGAATTCCGAGGTTAAGCCTTGCTCTCCATGGCTGTGTACAAACAACAAATGGCCAAGGCTTACAACAAAAGGGTAAAAGCAAAAAATTTCCGTGTTGGCGATCTGGTCCACAGAAAGATGGAATCAACTAGGAGGCAAAACGAAGACGTAAAACTCACTCCGACCTTGGGGGGACCTTACATCATCACAGAAGTTGTCCGACCTGGGACATACCAGTTGAAAGACCTGACGGGGAGAAAGATAGAAAGAACTTGAAACATCAACATTCTCAAGAAATTTTATATTTGACATCCTCAGCATGGAAAACATCCGACCTCATCCATCTCGGGATCATGGTCAACGAGCTCGTACTGTAGAGGTATGGAAAAATCCAACTCTTCTGGAAGTTGGAGAGGAGTTGACCTCCTTTGTAAAAACTAGTTCGTCATTGAGCTATAGGAAATGTTGCTTTTTTCGACTCATCTTGGAGTCATTGTTTTAGATTCTTACGGTGCCGGTTCCCCCAAACAATCGATTTGACAGTAGTTCATCAAGGACCTACCTGGGGTTGGCTCCCCTTAACAACCAAGCATAAAATCTATTACGATTACCCTTACGTCGATCGATATTGCTGTTAGTTCTTCGCGGAATTAAGAAAGCTAATTCATCATGAAATTAACCAAGTCGGTTTAAGTTCATCATGGAACAAACCAAAATCAATTAACCCACCCACCTCAACCCGGAAGTCAACACTGAATTGGGGGCATATACTTCAAATTCTTTGTTGCCTCCCCTAATGGGGGCAACGGGGTTAAGAAGGCGATGTCACATTACAAGGACACAATTAAGGCAAGCGAACAAAGATAAACAAGGCAAAAACAACAAAGTTCAAATACGATGTCAAATCAAATATTACAAAAGCGCCATGAAGGCATTGTTTGAAGTCGGTGAAGAATGGGCTCACAGGCCCAACAAGAAAATGAAGAGAAAAAACCGAGCAACCTTCTAAGCGTCCTCAGGCAAACGCAAATACCTGCCTCAATCGTAATGGCCTCATAGGCGTCCTCAGACCCAAGGATGTTCTTCACAGCTTGACCCTAGACCTCCTTCAGCTCGTCAGGTTGGCTCTTAAGACTCTAGTGCAGCTCAACCACGTTAGTGTCTCTAGTGGCCAGCTTTAGCTCAAGCTCCCCAACCTTGGTCTGAGCCTGGTCGAGCTTGGAGTTCTCTCCAGTGCCTTCTTGACCCTGGCCAAGACGTTAGCTCCAACATCGCCTTCCGAACCTCGGCATCCACGCCCTTCTTACCCTCGCCCCGCACCTGGTCCACCGACTTGGTCAAGTCATCGATGTTCAGGGCCTATTGTTGCATCACGAGGTCAAAGTATCTGGTCATTAGATATTGCTGAAAAAACAACAAAACAAACAAGTTAGAAGAGTAAGGAAGACAAGAAATGACGACACCAAAGGAAATAAGAAAAAGTTCTCACCTTGTGGGCCGACCTGAAAAATTCATGTCGAACCCAGGAATGGTTTTTCTGGAGGGACCGAAGGCTAGACTCCGAGATGAGGCGTTCCATGTCGGCCTCCACAAGCGCCAGACGGTCACGTTTGGCCGTCGTGAAGTAGGGATTAAAAGAAATAAGGTTGGGGGCAACATCCCGACCTTGAGAATCCATCGGCGTGGACACCGGAACATTCTCGTTGGCTGGCTCTTTCCCCTTTCTCTTCTTACACTTCTCAGGGCAGGGCGGTTGAGCAGCAATGGCGTCAGACCGACTTCTTTTCTTAGGAGGCGGCGTAGCCTCTTTCTCTTCCTGGACACCATAGCGGTTAACTGTAATGTTTTTAATTCAAGCCTCGGCGTCCTCCCATTGTTTCATGAAGTCGATGTCAGTCGTGGTCGGAGCTGTCATCGCCACGGTAACGCCCTACGAGGAAGGCAGGGTAGTTGTCCTTTTAGGCGTGGAGAGAACTCTTGGAGTTGGTCTAGTCTTCATGTGGAACGAAGAAGCCCCAGTACGCTGAAAAAAGCGGAGATCAGAAAGCAAGTACGAAAAAGCGAACCAAAGAATAAATGACGTCAGGTTACATACCTTCTTCTTGGCCTTTTCTGCTTGGTCGAGCTGCAGCTGGCAATCCATCCGAGCCTTGGACTCCGCCAAAGCCGACTTCCCTATCATGTCTTTGCCGGCGTTGCCTTTCTCCTTTAGCTTGGCCTCCGCACCAGCTGCAAAATAAAAGTTAGCCCATAAAAAATAAAACGAGACGGGGTGGGGGTTCGATATAAAGAGATCAACCAGCATCCCCCCTCATGAGCCCCATGTTGGTCATGAAGGCGATGTTGATCCACCAGTCCGACGACGGCTACCACCACACCGAATGTTTTACGGGCTTGTTACTCCAAGGCGGAGCATATGTGCCCTCGTGCTTGAAAAATTCAAACTCCTTGAGGTCGGCCTCTTACAACGACAAACGAGTAGCCTTCCTATAGCAGCGCCGATGTGGTAGTGCAAAATACTCATCTTTTGAAGGTTAAAATTCGCGGTTGTATTTGGTGATCATATTTAATGCTTTTTGACGATCGTTAGTGTTTGAAGCATAGTTCTCTTTCAGTTGATGTACCAATTGAAACTATTATTTTACATTGCATCATGTTATTGTTAAATGTAAAAAAAAAAATTAGGTTTTTTAAAACATCCTAGGCATACAAAAAAATGGTACTTGCAACTGCAATAGCTATACATATTTAACGCTATTAAACAATTGTCAACGTTTTGAACCTATTTTCTCTTTCAATTGACGAACAAAAAGAAAAAATTATTCAAAATTACATCATTTCCTGGTTATATAAAAATGATTACGAGTATTTAAATCATCCTCTGATTTAGAACAATAATACTTGCAATTACATTTGCTAATCATATTTAACGCTATTGAACGATCGTTAGCATTTTAAGCCTATTTATCTTTCAATCGACGAACCAATAGAATCTATTTTTATAATTGGAACATGATTTGATAAGATACCAAAATATTAATCATTTCAATTGAAATCCGTTTTCATAAAATAAAAATTACGGTTGCAATTGCTTTTCATGGTTCATGCTATTTAACGATCCAAATCGTTTTAAGCCTATTTCTTTTTCAATTGACGAACAAATTAAACTTAAATTATTGAAATTGGAATTTTTTTTTTATTTTTTATATCATCATTATTGATGATGTAAATCATACTTTTCTTTCCAATAACAAAAATTTTAGGTTGAATTTTTGTTCATATTTACTGATTTTCAATGATTGTAGCGTATTAAGCATATTTCTCATTTTATTAACAAACAAATTGAAACTATTTTTTAGAAATGGAACATGCTTTGTTTAGATCCATCAAATATTTATCATTTAATTTATATTAGTATTTCAAATTATTCGAATTGCGGCTGCAAATGTTTTTCATATTTAACGCTTTTTGACGATCTTTAGCGTTAGAATCGTGTTTCTCTTCAGTTGACAAAACAATTGAGACTACTTTTTCAAATTGGTTCATTTTCTGGTTATATATAACCAATTTTATGATTTCAATCATAATCGGCTTTCAAGTATGAAGAACTGCGGTTGCAACTGCTTTTCATATTTGACGATTTTAACGATCGATAGTGTTTTAAGCCTATTTCTCTTTCAAATGAAAAAAAAAAAA
>ONZA01006644.1:64480-74568 GCA_900322205.1 Kewa caespitosa
CAACACGATCTGTAAGACTACACATTACAACTTACCCAGATCTTTTCATCATTGAAAGCGGAGCACTACTTTGGCAGACCTCACCAACTTACAATCAAGGTTTAGAAGGGTGATCCTTGTTTGGGTAAGTAATAAGCTCGATATTTTGGGACTTTGATTTATTTTAGTGTTCAATAAACAAGTGAACTATTCCATTTATCAAGACATAATAAATCAAAATACGATAAATAAAGGATTAAAATGCGATATTTAAAGCGATATTTAAAGCGATATTTAAAGCGATATTTAAAATGACCCTAGTATGGCCCCCTAAGAACCCCAAAAAATCTAATTTTCATGCCTCCCACTTCAATGTTGAACTCCCCCAAGGCTTCATCTCCACATTACAAGTCCTGTATTTGTAAAGTAATTCAAACTACCCTATGAAAGCAATGAATTTACATTAAAAGTAAATTTACAAACAATGTCGTATTTCCATTTCAACAAATGCAAAAACGGTTTACAATGGCGTATTTTTGGCAATACTAGATCATAACTAAACATTATTCCTTAACCCATATCACATGGTTGACCCAGTTTAACATGAATCACATAAAGCATGCTTTTAAATGCCACATTATAAAACACGTAGACATGTGATCAAAAACATAAACTAGGCTTAATCCATAAAATAAATTAAATTTATTTTAAAAAAAGATTAAGATTTTAATTTAATTAATGATTAATCTAATTAATCACTAATTGGACTTACAAGGTTTGATATGGGCCCGTGCGTACATATGGACCACAAAAGCCCAATTTGTACCATGGCCCATTTAGGCCCATATGGGCTCATGGGTCCAAGATCCATGACTCTTATGGCCTAGTGGGAGGCCTGTGTGTGAGCTTATGGGCCATAAAAGCCCGTAACCCAAATGGCCAAGTTAGGTTTTGAACAAATCCAATTTTCTTTTGGCCCATCTAATCGAATCCAATTCGGTTTCGATTGACATGCTTTGGTCTCAAGCCCAAACGGACAATGATGCACGTCCTACACATGCATCTTTTGGCTCAAGGATTCCATGAAAAACTAAGCCATCTCCATGCATTAGTCTTGCCCAAGGAAAAACAAAACCCTAACGCAAAACCCAAACGCATCGCCTAGACCATTACTAACTTGCCCACGTTTAGCCCCAAAAACAAATCGGTTTTGACCAAACCCTTTGGTTCCCAACCCAGAATACCTTGCCCTACAAACCCTAAAACACTTTCAATGCCCACCATGTACCTAGTTTTCCCCAGAGAACCCGAAATAACCTTTGATTTAAATCAGGTTTTTGTGGACAGATTCACAGCAACAAGTTCTGTGGTTAGTTTGGGCTTCAAATTTTATGGTTTTTGGTAATGTAATAATTAAACCATAATTATGAACTCATTTATATTAAATTTATGAGCAACGAACACAAAAATCAGGTACCCAAATCCATAAACACTGCAAAGAAAGTAACGATCAGAACTGATCGTGAGCGATATGCTTGCAAAAATTGTTTAAAAACTCATTCAAATAAAGTTAAAGGTAAGAAAATCAGATCCAAAACACTAAATACAATCCATATTAAACCAATGAATGCAAAATAAGTCTTGAAACAGGTTCGAAACAAAAAATCTTGAACCTGAAAGTCCAACCAAGAAAATTTCAGATTTTAACGATTTTAGTGTTTTAATCTTTTTCACTTCTTTTGGGGTAAAATTTCATTAATTTGTTATCAAAATATGCTCAATATGGATTATAAGATATCATAAAATGATGAATAATTCAAGAGAAGAAAGAAAACTTCTTAAACCCAGAAAAAGAACTCTAATGCTCTAACGATCATTTTAGGGATAAAGTGAAAGAAAGCAAATCTTGATCGGTTTTCTTAGCATGCTCGTGTGAATCACAATAAATAACATATGAAAAAATATTAACATGTAGTATGATCATGATACCACTATTGGTTTCCATGTAATACTTGATCTAATCATGTAAAAGCGAAACACATAGCAATAGATCGTTACATGTACTCTAGTTCACATATGCTTTGCCCCTCGATGCGTGTCATCACGAGTATGATATCAACCAGATCTTCTTAGCCACATATCAATCTTGATCTTCTAGTGAAGATGACCTCCAATGAGCCCCAAGTGTTGCTCCTCTGAATTCACACACATAGATCAATCCAAGGCGATGGCTAGATCAGAATCATGAAGGAGCCAGTCCTTCTGGTTCTTCTCCTTGGCTCAAATGAAATCACTCTGGGTTAGGGTTTGATGCACGTATATACCTTCTCTCTTGATGTATTAGGTCACATAAGATGCATAGGTCTAAACGTAATACGATAGGCATAACCCTTTTATATAGGCACAAGGAATAAGACCCTAAAAGGGCCATGTGTTATGCGCCTCTTTGGGTGTCTCTTAGCAGCCATAGGTAGCCAGAAGCAGATGTGTAACAACCAGAGATTGAACCGCTCCATCTCCATGACCCATTCACCTCTTAGAACCCCTGCTTAAGACAGTCCCTCACTTTCAACATTTTCTTCCAATACCGGCAGTCATCATCTCTTAGACAACAATTCCAAACATCATTCTCTTCATATAGATATCATGGACCCATTTAAAACACAAGTTATCATTTTTACAGGCAATGTCCATCAAAATCTTACCTATTAAAGTAGTGTTCTAGGTAGCATTATTCATAAGACCCACTCCCCCTTTCTTCCTTGGTTTGTACACCTCAGACCAGGCCACCAAAACTACTCTCTTTTGCTCAGGAATGGAGCCCCACAGAAAGGCTGTACAAACGGAATCAACTTCTTTAAAAACCTTTTTGGGTAAAAAAAACTTACTGTCTCAAAAAGTTTGTATACCATATAAAATACAAAGCATCAATTGGACCCTTCCAGCATAGGTAAGCATTTTTGCCCTCCAACTCTTGATCACATGAGCAATTTTGTCTACCAGAATTTGACATTTAGGAGCACCCAACTTCGTAGGTGTTACAGGCACACCCAAGTACCAAAAAGGTAAACTGTCGATTGAAAACCTAGTACAAGAAGATAAATGCTAAATTTCAGCATTAGTCACACTACTAAACACCATTTGAGACTTGTGCAGGTTAGCTTTGAAGCATGAAACTTGGGATAAATGATCAAACCCTCCATCGAAATCTTTACAAAATTTGCAGAAGATTAGCAGGTCATCAGCAAAGCACAAGTGGCAAAGCTTGAGCTTTTTGCACCTAATATGAAAAGAGAAACCAGGCCTAGCAGTGACCATAGATACAACTCTTGAAAAGTACTCCATGAAAAGTACAAACAGCAAAGGAGAAGCAGGATCTCCTTGCTTTAAAGCATGAGCAGCAGGGAAAACCATGGCAACCACCATTAACCACTACAGAGTTTCTAGAGGCCTTCAAACATTCCATTATCCATTTCACCATTTGTTGTGGAAAATTGAAACCATCCAACGCCTTCTTCCAGAAACACCAATTAACTGTGTCATAAGCTTTTCTCAAATTTATGTTCATCATGTAGCTAGGCAAAACCCTTTTCCTATTGTAACTCCTCACAAGATCATGACTGATTAACATGTAATGGACAAAATGCCTAGCACCCATAAAAGCCCCTGGAGCCTCATTAATCAATTTAGGTAACACAACACCAATCCTTTTGCATATCATTATCATTATGCACTTGTAAATAACATTACAACATTTAAAGTCAGTAGGAGAAGTAGGATTGGGAACATTGGGAATAAAGGTAAGTGTAGCTGCACATACCTGCTTCAACATCTTTCCAGTGGACAAATATTCCCATATAGCATAAGTGACTAGGTTTCCAGTGATTGCACATGAATCCTTGAAGAAATACTCCAATACCATCAGGGCCAAGAGCTTTGTTTGGATTAATGCTTAGTAAAGCATCTTTGACATCAATATGTGAAAAAGGTGCACATACTTGTTGTTTGTCCTCATCAGAAAGGACCTAACCCATTTGGAACACTTCATGTTTGACCTCCCCTACAGTTTCTCCTGTCTTGCCAAGCAAATCTTCATGATACTTAACAAACACTCCTCGTATCTCATCAAACTTATCTATCAATGTGCCATTCTTATTCTGGATTCTGAAGATCTTGCTTTGACTCCTCCTTTATTTGATAGAAGAAAAAAGAAGGTCGTAAAGCTGCCCCTTTGAGTGGCCAGTCAATTTTGCTCTTCTTTTTAAGGAAACTTACCATGGCTTCTAAAAAGTGAACAGCTTCCTGTCTACAAGCCTTTTCTTTTTGTTGAAGGTCAAGATTACTTCTATCATTTTGGAGTTTCCTCAGCAAATCATTTAACATAGCGATGGCTTTGCTCTTTCTCTAAATAATATCAGAACAAGAATTCTTATTCCCCTTAATTGAGCTAGTCAATCTTGCTCTTCTTTTTAAGGAAACTCACCATGGCTTCTGAAAAGTGAATAACTTCCTCTCTACAAGCCTTTACTTTTTGCTGATGCTCAAGATTACTTCTATCATTTTTGAGTTGCCTCTGCAAATCATTTAACATAGACATAGCTTTTCTCTTTCTCTAAATAATATAAGAACAAGAATTCGTATTCAGCTTCTTTAGGCCAGGTTTCAAGCATTTAAGCTTTCTAACCAGCTGGAACATAGCACACCCTTTTATTTCCACTGTCTGTGCCTCATCAAAAATAGCTAAAAAATCATCATGTTTGCCACACATCCATGTACTTAAAATATCTTCTACCATTTATCTGATCTTGGAAGAAGTCAACAACACCTGGGCTATGATCAAAATTCCCAGATGCATGAAAGAAAGCTTCAGCAGTAATCCCTTTACCCGACCAAGAGTTGTTGACCACAAACCTATCTAGCTTGCAATAAATCCTACTACATCCATGTTGATTATTGCACCAAGTGAATTGGACCCACCTTATACTACAGGTCCTCCAATTAAGTCTTTGATACACATTCTTTAAGCTCTCTCATGTCACACCATAGCACAACATTTCCCCCTGCCTATCTTCAGTTTGGAAAAGGCAATTGAAATCCCCTCCCACAAACCAAGGATGTTGCATGGAAGAAGAAGTGTGTTCCAAAAGGCCCATAAAGGAACTCTTTTATAATTCTCATTGCATGCATATACAAAAGTGCAGAAAAATAGTCGACTACTTTGTTTGTGCATCACCTGACAGTGCACAATCTGAGAATCCATAAGTAGAAAATCCACCTCAAACATTGTGGGGTCCCAACACACCAATATTCTCCCTCTCACCTCCACAGACGCATTTAAAGCCGCCTCCCAGTGAGCAAACATTCTTTTTTTCATCTATTCTAACTTTTTGGGTAATATTTTATTTTCCAAAACAGCAAACAGACTCACTTTACTGTCAAAAAAAAAATGTCTAACTTCATCTTGTTTTGAACCTGTATTCAAATCCCTAATGTTCCAAAACTTTAATCTCATTGAACTAGAGGGGGCAAGCTATCAGGAACACCACTTTCAATTGCCTCTTCTTGCACCTTCTCCAAAGTGCTAAACACATTCTGCACAGAAGTACTAGGATCAGGGGCGAAGACTATCCTGGTCACAATAGATCTCCAAGCTATAGTAGTAAACCTATCAACCATGTCCACACCCTCATCAACACCAGTAGAAAGCACCACATGAACCACATCAAAGGTAATACCCACACCAGGTATCACCATAGCTGTATTAAGTCCTTGTCAAGAATTCTCAACATTTGTTTGTGTGCCCTAATTACTATTAGTTTCCTGCATAGGAATAGAATTGTCCCCTCCCACATTGGTACTAGGAACAAGATACTTCCCTTTCATCCTGCACACCTCCTCAGTGTGACCAAATAGTTTACAAAACCACAGAAGGTAGGCTTCCACTCATACACCACCCCTTAAGTTATTTGGACTCACTCTTCATTCTCAAAAGAGATAGAATTCACCATCTCTTTGTTCACCTGCATTTCAATTAGCACAATAGCATAATTCAAACTATTTCTTTGCACAGTTGCTTTATCTAATTTTAAAGGCTTACCAATCAATCTGCATATCTTACTTAATGCAGTTCCCCCTAGTATTTAATATCTAATCAAGGCAATTGAACCCAGACAAGAACCAACTTAATATCCTCCTTATTAATTTCCATATCAGGGTCCCACTTTTTCACAATCAATGGTTTTTATCAAAATGGAAAGCCTCCATGTCGAGTACATCATTTTTCGACAACATGCTATTTAATCGCACCAAGAATACCCCCGTTTCCAACAGGATAATCTCCTCAATTCTTTCTTTGCCCCATATTCTATTCAAGAAACCACTCATTACCTGATAGGGTGGATTTGCTCCAAGAATAAAGCAAACAACTGGTTGTTCCAAGTAGGTGATTTTCGGTTGCACATCTTCAAGATTAATCTTCACACACTTGTCAGCTTCCCTAGTCAAAACATAACCCAAATCCCTGCCACCCAAATATTCATTAACATGGTCCGCCCAATGTCTCCCTTGTGTGGTGGGAATCTGAGAAGCACCTCCTGATGCCATTGGAAGTCTCCTCCTAGTACCCCTAGCATCATAAGTTTCATGACTAGAGGTAGCCATGGCAAGAGAGTTTTATTACTGCCTCCTTCATCACCAGATGGATGCACCTAGGTCGAATGTTGTGGTGGGTTTTGAGGATTTTGTGGCTTTTGGGTGTTCTAGGTAGTTAATGTTCCATTTTGAGTTTTCGGTGTTACTATTGCTTTGAATCTTGGTCTAATCACGCTATCGTTTATGTTGGGTGGAGTGTTGACAACTACATTCGCTATTCCCCTACCTTGTCCTCCTCTTTGGCCCTAGGCATGGCGGCCACGACCCTTCCCAGCCATAGCTGGCGCAAGTTAGCTACCGAGCTTAACATGCATCGAAAGGAAACCATATCATACTAGGTTTTCTTCATGATCCTAGGCTTTCAAACAATAAACATTGCAGCTGCATCTGCTGTTCATATTTGGAGCTATTAAACGATCGTTAGCACTTTAAGCCTATTTCTCTTTCAGTTGATGAACCAATTGAAACTAGTTTTTAAAAATGGAAAATGATCAGGTTAGATATACAAATATTGATCATTTAAATCATATTGGGCTTTCAAAATATAAGAATTTCGGTTGCAATTTCTTTTCATATTTATTTCTTTCTAACCATCGATACTGTTTTAAGCGTATTTCTCTTTCAATTGAAAAAATAATTGAAACTCTTTTGTAAAATTGGATCTGTTTCTGTTTAGGTCTAAACAAAGTTAATTATTTTAATCATATTTTTCTTTCAAGTATTAAGAATTGCGGTTGTAATTTGTGTTCATATTTAATTCCTTTTGACGATCGTTAGCGTTTTAAGTGTTTTTCTCTTTCTATTGATGGAATTCATCCAATGCTTCCAAACAATAAAATTGCGGCTGCAATCGCTGTTCATTTTTAAAGCTATTGAATGATCGTTAGCATTTTAAGCCTATTTCTCTTTCAATTGATGAACCAATTGAAACTATTTCTTAAAAATGGAACATGTTCAATTTAGGTACACCAATATTGATCATTTAAATCATGTCGAGCTTTCAAACAATAAGAATCGCGATTTCCGTTGCTTTCAATATTTATCTCTTTTCAATTACGCCTATTCTCTTTCAATTGAAAAACAATTTAAAATTCTTTTGTAAAAATGGATCTCGTTCTAGTTAGGTATAAACAAAATTGATTAATTTAATCATACTTGGCTTTCAAATATTGTGAATTGCAGTTGTAATTTGTGTTCACGTTTAAATCTTTACAGCGATTGTTAGCAGTTTTAGCTTATTTCTCTTTCAATTGTCGAATCCATTGAAGTTATTTTTAGAGTTGGATCAGGTTTGGGTCAGATACCATCAAATTTGATGATTTCAATCATATTCGACTTTCAAATAAAATTAATTACGATCGCCTTTATATTTAACGCTTTTTAACAATCGTTATTGTTTTAAGCGTATTTCTATTTCAATTGACGAATAGATTATAAATATTTTTTATAATAGGATCATGTTATGGTTAGATTATAAAATATTATTTATTTTAATCAAACTAGGCTTTCAAATAATTAGAATTGCGCTTGCAATTGCTTCTCACATTTAACGCTTTTTAGTGATCATTAGCGTTTTAAGCCTATTTGTCTTCTAGTTAAACGACACACTGCAATTCGTTTTTGAAATCAAAACATTATTTGATTATATACCACCAATATTTATCAATTTAATCACATAAGGCTTTTAAATGACAAGAATTGCGAATGTAATGGCTGTTCATATTTAACGCTTCTTAACGATCGTTTGCGTTATAAGCCATTGAACCTTTTTTGTAAAACTATTTTAACGTTAGATACCAAAACCATTGCTCAATTAAGTCATACTTGCCCTTACAATAAAAAAGAATTTATGTTGCAATTGCTTTTCACATTTAACGCTTTTTCATGATCGCTAGCATTGTAATCACAAATCTCATTTAATTGGCAAAGGAACTGAAACTTTTTTTTCGAACTAGATAAGTTTCTAGTTAGAAAAAACAATTATTTTATTGATTTCAATCATAATCGGCTTTCAAGTAAGGAGATTTTTGGTTGCAATTACTGTTCATATTCAACGATAAATATTGATTTAAGCCTATTTCTTTTCAATTGAAAAACCAATTGAAATTCCTTTGTAAAATTGGATCTCATTCTGGTTAGTTATGAACAAAAATTGCAGTTGTAATAGGTGTTCCTATTTGACGCTTTTTGACGATCGTTAGCGTTTTAAAAGTATTTCTCTTTCAATTGATGAACCAATTGAAACTATTCTTTAAAACTTCATCATGTTCTGGTTAGATATAAACAATTATGGTTATTTTAGTCATCCTAGGCTTTTAAACAATAACTCTTGGGACTACCATTGTGGTTCATAATTAACGATATTAGATGATTGTTAGCATTTTAAGCCTGTTTCTCTTCCAATTGACGAACCAATAGAAATAATTTTTAAAATTGGAACATGTTTTGAACATATTCCACAAATATTTATCATTTCAATAGAAATCCGTTTACAAATAATAAGAATTATGGTTGCAATTGTTTTCATAGTTAATGATGTTTAACGTTCCTCATCGTTTTCCTATTTCGTTTTCAATTGGCGAACCAATTAAACTTACATTTTCGAAATTAGAAAATTTTTAATTTGATATCAACAAATTTGATCATATAAATCATACTTGTCTTTGAAATAAGAAAAGTTTAAGGTTTAACTTCTCTTCATATTTACGGCTTTTTAACGATTGTAGTGTATTAAACGTATTTCTCTTTCAATTGACGAACCAATTGAAACTATTTTTAAAAAATGGAACATGTTCTTGTTAGAAACAACCAATATTGATTATATAAATCACACTAGGATTTCAAATTATAAGAACTGCGGTTCCAATATAAGATAGTGTTTTTTATTCATCACTTTTTAATGATTGCTAGTGTTTTAACCCTATTTCTCTTTCCATTGAAAAACCAATTGAAATCATTTTGTACACTTGGTTTCTTTCTGGTTAGTTATAAAATACATTGATTATTTTAATGATACTTTGCTTTAAAATGTTAACTCTTGCCATTGTAGTTTGTGTTCACATTGAACCCTTTTTAACGATTGTTAGCGTTTTAAGCGTATTTCTCTTTCAATTGATGAATAAATTGAAGTTGTTTTTAGAGTTGGATCATGTTTAGGTTTGATACATTCATTTTTAATGATTTCAATAATACTCGACTTTTAAATAAAATTAGTTATGATCGCAATTGCCCTTCATGTTTAACGCTTTTTAACGATCGTTATTGTTTAAGGCGTATTTCTCTTTCAATTGACGAACAAATTATGAAAAGTTTTTATATTAGGATAGTTTTATGGTTAGAATTCAAAAATATGGAGTCGGGAGAGTAGATAGAGGAAAGTATAAGCTAGGGCCAGTTCCCCCGGTCTCCTCGCTTCAGTGAATCACTGAATTAAAAGAGGGCAGGCTTGCTTGGTAGCT
>ONZA01006645.1:41380-52265 GCA_900322205.1 Kewa caespitosa
CCCCCCCCCCCCCAAAAAAAAAAAAAAAAAAAAAAAAAACAAACAGAACATAACACCCATTAACCCACTAACCAAACCATTGCATTACAATTAGCTTCCTATCACCTTGCTGTCCACATTATATCTGCATTTTGGACGGACTCTCTTCCCATGTGTTGCCATTTTCAATCAATTGCTCTCTTCTATTGATGATACACATGAATTAATCTAAGCCAACTTGATAATTAAAATATAAATATAGATACAAACCTTCTCAAATGAAGGGTAATCATAGCGAAAAGCATTAACTGGAGAGTGCTTCACACCAGATTTAGAATTTGAGACCGACCCATTTCCATGTGTCTGCACTTTGGACGAACTGCCTTCCCATGTGGTGCCATTTTCAATCAATTTATCTCTTCATTACTATATCATAACCTATTAACTTGTATCTTATTCACCTAGACTTTCCGTTAGAGCAAAACGAAGAGCAAAACGAAGTTGTACCACTGCGTGACTTTCTTCTCTTTATGTCTTCACCCCTCTGTCTTCACTGCTAGTGCTGTACCTCTACTGTGGTCATACACCATCATCAAATCCATGCTAACAATTTTTTTATTGCGATCCACACACCTTGTTTTGCTAGACCATCCGCCACGACATTTGATTCTCTTCCCTTCAAAACAATCTTGATCGAAGGCCATCTTCTTAAACAATCATGAATAAAGTTAATCTCAAAAATGCATTCCCATGGACCAATCATGTGCTTTTTTTGTTCTTTTACTTAGTTGTAAAGAACCTTAACCATTAATAGAGATGTGAGCTTCCATGACTGTAAGAACTGACAGTAAACTTCCAAATCAGCTAACACTCATCTGCTTTGCTCTTCCTAATAGATGAAAATTGAACATAAACCTATCACTTATTCACAAATAAAGGCAGGCACCACGGCTCCTAGTAATAACAACAACAACATTAATCATGAATCAAGGCAGTGATCACCCATATGAGTTCAACCATCCATCCTTAAAACAATTGTCTGCTAATTGCTTCTTTTAAGCCATGTCACCATTCCTTTGGAGAGTCCACGCAAGCTTGATGGGGTTGGGGGTCCACTTGATGGGGTAAGACGGCTGCATAACAATACCACACTTAACGGTGAAGGTGTGGGTGTTTCGATGCATCCTGAAGTAGCCTTCCTCTCCCATATTTGTCCCTATGAGTTCCTCATGATCCAATAACCAATATAGCCATCCTCAAAATGAATAGTGGATCAAATGATGAGTGGACATTGAAAATAAAATTCTGAATATAAGAAAAATAAAACATTTATTTGTTGCAACTTGCGAATTTGACATCAGTGCCACTTCCTGAAAAAAATGCATTCAAGGATGTTAGGAGGCATAGATAGAGAGAACAAATCTGGGCTTCTAAAAAGAGATTAACTGTTTGCAAGAGCTTTTGGCCAATAATAATACATGAATTGATTACTTTAAGAGTTTAGTAACTTATTGATGCCAAAACAATTAATTTAATTGAAGAAAATCACCTTGTTTGATCTTCATCGTCGTCCTTCTCCGACAGGGCTGCCTCTGCTCCTCCTGCAGTAGTATAACTTTTAGGATGATGGACAAAGATTGCGAGAGAATTGATACTACAAAACTAAAATATAATTGACTCTTTGACAATTGACACCTCAAAGACAAGAAGCAAACAAAATTGCCAAATAAGAAACCAAAGCTAGGCATACCAAATTGACATATTCAACACCTTTCAAGATATTGATGAAATCAAATTCCCCAAAAAAATGGGATTGGACCCTTTAAGAGATTGATAAGATAAGAAAATATATGAACTTGGGTTACCTGTACCTTTGGTGATGATGAGAACGGGCTTAAGCTTGATGCTTGGTCTTAGAAGTGTCTGAAGGCTACAACACTCTTTTACTTATCAGCGCTCCTTGCTTCTGATGTTGCCTTGGTCACGATTCAAAATCCAAGGCCATCACTACACCCCTAAACAACGAGGAAACCAACCTACAAAATCAAAAAAAGATTCAATCTTTACAATGGAATTCTGGGATTTTGACTGCTAAATGATGGTGTTGGTGCCCATAAAATAGGCACAACATGGAAATACTCTTGAAAGAAACCTATATTCTCCTTCAGAAGTTCCCTCCATACTGTCCAAACGAAGACACCATCATTACCATCAATTTACTAAGCATATTCTTATATATGACTTTCATACGTGCATGCTAATAGCCATGCATGCATAGATGCAGTAGCAAAAGAAATGCGATACATAAAGACAGCTCATTTAGATCAACATGTCACAAATAAGTGAACATCCAGAAGCTTAAGTGTGATCGGCAAAATAATCCATACAATCAAAGGTCTATTTTTTCACAACTTCATTTGATGATACACATGAATTAATCTAAGCCAACATGACAATTAAGAGATAAATATAGATACAAACCTTCTCAAACGAAGGGTAATCATAGCGAAAAGCATTAACAGGAGAGTGCTTCACACCAAATTTAGAATTTGAGACCGACCCATTCCGAAATTCACAAAAGATCGCGACCCATATTTCCCAATTAAACTTTCCCCTGCATTTTCAATCATTCAAAACAAAATTCCCAAACACAAAAAGTACCCCCAAAATTAAAATTAACAAAGAAAATTACCAAGCAAGAAAGATCTTGAAATTACATTATAGAACCCATAAGGAAAAGAACATAATTCGTGCAATTAAAACCAAAAATTGCAATAAAATGCCACCAGTAATAGAGATTAGATTGAAAACCGAGATAAAAAAAATCACTTACTCGCTTTTGATGGTGATGAAGGCATCTGTATTTAAATGGGGACAACTAGAAACCTTAACGAAGGAGAAAATGTGATCGATGTGCTTGCCGGCAATGTTCTGAGAAATGGCAACCTCTCTCTTGTAATCGTTGCAAGTCACCACTTGTGGCGCGTTGTTCCGAAGCTCACCTCACTAAACGGCCTGTACAAATGATTTTAGAAACCCTAATTGTTATTGAAAACCCTAATTTCTGTTCGAGTAGTCGAATCGGGAACCCTAAAATGTAGAAAGGAAGTGTTTACCTGCAACGAAGAAGGACTTGGACATTGACGCCTTTCTCTTTCATTGACATTTTACTTTGCTTGGTTTTTGGTTAGGGAGAATGAGGGGAATACATAGTGCATGTAAAGGGGGGGTATTTATTCCATTGAAGGTCAAAGATTGGATTTTGGCCTTGAATAGAGGGAGGAGAGTTAACAGTTTCCTACTTTTCTTCACTTTTTTTAAGAAACAATATTTCGTTTTTGAGTAAAAGATTAAGTTTTTTAGTTTAAATTGTGGAAAGTAGGTTAAAGTGGACTAATGAAGAAACTAC
Source organism: Kewa caespitosa (assembly GCA_900322205.1). NCBI lineage: Eukaryota > Viridiplantae > Streptophyta > Magnoliopsida > Caryophyllales > Kewaceae > Kewa > Kewa caespitosa. Next base: position 44,769 of record ONZA01006645.1, read on the forward strand.
ACCTGGATTTAATGTGAAATTGAGCAATTAGATTGGTCCAAGTCACCTTTTAGGCCTTTTCTACTTTCTCTCTCTGCTAGCTCCTTTAGTATATGTATATAGATTGTTAGCCCTGGCTTTTTGACATTTCTTTTTATGTCTAGGAAGAAGAGATGCCAACCATCACCCTTGAGGTCAAGTGATTAACACAATCAAGATTGTCAAATACAAACTTCAAGATGAGGAATGATTCCCCCTACCATACAATTGATGGCTATTGATGTGGATTGTTGTCCAAAATGATGTTTCTTACTCTTAATCATAAAAATTTGGATATTTGGAAGAACAACATTCATACAAAACATTTTTGTACTATCAAAAATATTTCTAGAACTAAATATCACATTTATATGCTTCTACAAATGACAATTTGTGCGTTTTCTATTTATTTTTACATATTTCACTCAGATTTGTATTCTGAAAAGAATGCAAAGTGGTACACCAGCGGCTAAATTGGAGCAAATTTTGACGAAGAAACTGCTCATATTCGTCGCACAAACACCTTGGGCTTCGAAAATTTTGTCGCCCAGGATTGAAGTTTTTGTTGTCCAATACCAAGAGATGGGCAAGGAGTAAACATTTTGTTGCCCGAACTTCGGTTTTGAGGCTAGGGCTACGAGCCCACAACGAATTTTTTTAGTGGCCCAAAGGTTTGGGAGAAGAAAATGGACTTTAGATGACGAAAATTTCCATCACCCAAGCACCTTATTCTTGTACTGTTATGACTTGTTTTGTTAAAAGCAATGTTTTATAATTAAATTATAACTATAAATGGAGGAGGACAAGGAGGAAAATAAAGGAGGAGGTATTGGCAAATGTAACTAACTATGACAAGAGGATGTAATCACAATTATTCAATAAAACTCATGTAAACAAGATCACACCTCCTCTTCACAGTTGGTTAAAATATTTTCGATTACATCCTCTTTCTCCCAAATTTTTGCCCTCCTAAATTATTCACTATAGTTTGATTTTGTCAACTTACATCCAACCAAACAAGTCATTAGTATTGATCCAATAACTTCCGCAATTAAGGTTGGTGAAATGATGTGGTTTCATCACCTAAAGCTTAGATTGGTATCAAAGCCATGTTGTTATCAAAACCCAACACACACTTTTTTTTCTACTGAATCAAAGTTCACATGTGAACTTGTGAACAAGTTCCAAACTCGTTTTATTGTTACTAGTTTTCCAGTACACACAACGAGTGCATCCACAATTCCATGCTCCCACAATGTCCAATGTACAACAAAACTTTAATGATAACAATATATGCAAGTAGTTCTTCAAAAAAAAAATGTACAACATAACAAATGAAAAGTCAACATTATATATGAAAGTATTATTTTTACAAAAGTAGTAACCGACATGATCATGGGGTTCAGAGTGTGAGAAATTGGAGGTTGGAGGGTGTGAAGTAGTCACAGCAAGCAATTTTTTTATTTTTTCATGAGAAGGGTATTTATGGTATTCAAAAAAAGACATCATCCTATTTGCGCTTATGGATTTATATATAACATAGATTCATTTTATCAAAAACTGAAGTGTTAAAAATCTAATAAAAATTTTAATTGTGATTTGAACGCTGATGGATTTGCCGTAAATTACTTTCAGTTGGGGACAAGTGATATTTAGGTATAAATTGAAGTTGATGAGTCAAATTCCATTGATGCCTTTATTTTTATTTTTTTTAATGAGACTTGTTCAACAGTGGAGACCACAAACAGATTTGGAAGACCCAAAACGTCTACCCTCAAAAACGCGGAGGTGACCAAGATAGGGCATTAACCACCTCGACCTAGATCAACCAATAAGAGAATTTGAAATGGGCCATTAGATGTATGCTCGGTAACAATCTTGTCGAACAACCATTCCAAACTTTGAGAACATATGTAGAATGACAGGTGCTACACTTCCAACAATTGGAGCAATTAATTGCCCCAACATCCTATGTGTCATGGACACATAGGAAAGAGAGAAATGCACGTGGCAAATGATGATTAGGACTGAAAATACAAATTACCCAAATGCCCTTTAGCAATCAAACATCCTACTAAGTTACTGACTTCTCCTTCTTTAACTTTCCTCCTTTCACTACTGACTTTCCTTTTCTCCTTTTACTTTACTCTATTTTCCCTCCATTTTCTCACTCTATTTTGCCTCTCTATTTTGCCTCTCCAGTCTTCCTCTATTTTCCCCTCATTTTTTGAGCTCGACGTCTCTATTTTTCCTCCTTTTTTTGAGCCCAAATCACCGAAAAGGGTTCCGATAACCGTTCGGTGAGGTGGTGGTTTTTCATCCTTGAGCAGTTCATGGTTTGTGCCTTTGCATTTTGTGGTTCCCCTTCGTTGTTGTTCCCACCTTGAGCAGCTCATGGTTTTTGGGATCGGACACGGTCGAGTTTTCTAGCCATGTCGATGTCGAGGTTCTTGGTGTCCGGCACGGTTATGTTGAAACAAGTTAGAGGTCCTGGATTCCTCGTCAGCAGGTTGCATATTTGGTAAAACTTTTTGCATTCATTTGAGTTGGAAATTTTTTGTTGTTGATTTTAAAACCCTAAGATTAAAACCCCAAAATTGAAATCCTAAAATTGAAGTTCACTAGTACAATTGTGTTGTTTTGTGGTTCATTTGGTTTTAGCGAGTTTGGTTTTGTTAAACCTTCAAATTGAAAATAACTAGTACAATTGTGTTTGTTTCGGTTTGGTTTCGTTAGTGCTATCTATTTGTATTCAGAAAAAATTAATAGCAACAATAAATGACTTTTCTTCACATTCGTTTTTGTGTTGTTAAAGATTTTGGTAGTTAACCCAACAATAATTGATGCATGAAATTCTTGGATATTGTGATTTGGATTTAATATGTGTGTTTGGTTATCAACAAATAGTCTATCAATAATTTATGATATGTTGATTCATCTAAATTGCATCATTTACAGAATACATGCTATTGATGTGTGACCGATTGACATTTTTTTGATATTGTGGTTGATTATTGTATGTGTTTGAAAGTATGCATTTGCAGTTCCATTTGAGTTTGCATAAGACTAGACTGACTAGTATGTCATAAATTTTTCCATCTATAAGTTATCCTAACTTTAGTCATTGGGCCTTTGTTGATGATCATATCTAGTGTCTTTGGTTATATGTATTGTGGATGATTATTGTTGAAATTTCATGAAAAGGAAATGGATAAGTGTTTCGTTCATTGTTGTAGATACTGTTGCATTGTATAGGATAATCCTTTGCTACCTTGCCTCTACTTGTCAACATCTAAGGGCATTAACTATGTACTTCATTTTACTTGTGGTGTGTTATTGAGTTAAGGTGGATGGGTAATTTAGTCTTAGATGTAGTTTGTTGCGTCTTAGTTTGGTTTGTGTAGGTTCTTTGATTGTCATATTTAATTTCTTCTTTTGATGTTAGATGTAATTGGTTGTGAATTGGGTATATGAAATTTTGCTTCATGTTGAAAAGATTGTCGCTTTATCAAGTTTTTAGTTGAAACTAGTTATACATTACGGTGGGTTGTTTTTATTTAGGATTTTGGTAGTGCATTCTATGCCCATTTTGTTGGGTCCTATTTAATACACGATCTAATCATATAAAAGCGGAACACATAGAAGCTGATCATTACATGTACTGTAGTTCACATATGCTTTACCTCTCAATGCGTGCCTTCTCGAGTATGCTATCAACCAGATCTTCGAAGCCACGTATCCCTCTTGATATCCTCATGAAGATGACCTCCAATGAGCCCGAGGTGTTGCTTCTCTAGATTCAAATGCATAGATCAATCCAAGGCGTTAGCTAGATCAGAATCACAAATGAACCAATCCTTCTGGGTCTTCTCCTTGGTTCGAATGAACTCACTTTGGGTTAGGTTTTGATGCACGTATATGCCTTCTCTCTTGATGTATTAGGTTAGCTAAGAGGCATAGGTCTAAACCTAATATGAGAGGCATAAACCCTTTAAATAGGCCCAAGGAATAAGACCCTAAAAGGGCCATGTGCTATACGCCTCTTTAGGCCTGGCCCAAAAGGCCTTAACACAATAGAGGGAATCGTTCCCTCAGCCTTGTTCCATTACATCTTTGGTCTCACGGAGCCGTTTCTTGGACTAAACTATTGCACCACACTTGTGACTTTCATCAATCTACTTTTGTGTGATCCTTCAGAATGAACCGCACTTAGCATTTGAGCTCAATGTCCATTGACCCAAAAGGTTGTGAGAGGCTTCTAGTTACACATTACAATGATCCTTAGTCAATTGATTCACTATCTCAATTAGTAATCCCAAGTCTCTTTCACCTTGACTGAAGGACATATTCCTTCAATCTCCCACTTGTCCATTAGACAAGTGTGAAATCTAATTCCTTTGTTACTTATTATCTTTGATTTTATTATAAGATAAGATATCAGTCATCCTTATTAATTCAAATCTATTTCTTGATTCCGAATTGAATTGTGAAACCAATCGATCAACGTCGTAATCCAATTGAGCATGGCCATGCATTTTACAGTTCCAGTTCATCAAATGGCCCAAGACAACTGTCCCTGAAGGGGGGACAATTTCCATCTTGTGCATCCATGAATCCCTACTTAATTCATAATAGCCCAAATGTTCCCTTTATAACCTCTTGTTACAAAAGGTGTTTAAGAAAAGCATAGACTGCCAATCCTTAAGGTGTTATCCTTGACCACTCAGGCTTTATAAATGGCTCGAGATAATTTTGTGAGATACTCATATGACTTCTGATCTTACAAAGTTCTCATGTCGAATCTGTCCTGTCATGAGTTCCCAACTCATACCTATGCAATTGATCCTCGACACCCCGCCATAGCACATGAAATAGTACGAAGATCAACTTGCAATCTAATCACCCTGGGTTATCTCTAATTGGATTTCCTTTTCTAATTGGATTTTATTCTTTCATAGTTTTGATTCCGACACCTAGATTAGGGATGCACAATCAAAAACTCCTATTCATTTCATAGGGTTTCATTATCCAAGGCATCATCTTGAAAACCTAATTGGATGTTTGTATTGCAACATTTCGATATGTAATTAAACCATATAGAATATTTGAAACAAACAAAATCGAAATAATATGATAAATGTACAGAGCAATGTTTTACAAATATGAACTCCATATCATAATCTAAAACATGTAGGCTATTCACACACAAAGTGTTGAAGACCTAACGCAGCAGTATGACTCTCATGCTTGACTTGATCAAGTGGCTTAGTCAATGGATCTGCTACGCTATCATATGTATGTATTTTGCATATGCTCACATCACCATATTTGACCCATTGTCTAATAAGGTGTTACTTCTATTCAACATGCTTGGACTTCTTATGGGATCTTGGCTCCTTGGCTTGGGCGATGGCTCCATTATTATCGCAATAAAGAGCCAACGGTTCAGCCGCCTATGTCACAACTCCAAGCTCAGCGATGAACTTGCGAATCCATACAGCTTCCTTTGCTGCTTCTGAAGCTGTAATGTATTCGACCTCTATTTTAGAATCCTCCATGGTGCTTTTCTTTGCACTCTTCCAGCACACTGCTCCTCCATTGAGATAGAAGATGAAACCAGATTGGGTTTGCGAATCATCTCTATCAGTTTGGAAGGACGCATCGGTGTAACCTTTTACAACCAACTCCTTTTCTCCTCCATAAACCAAGAATTCATCTTTAGTTCTCTTAAGATACTTCGAGATATTCTTGGCCGCACTCAATGCGCCTCACCTGGGTTGGCTTGAAATCTATTCGTCATGCTTAAAGCATACAAAACGTAAGGACGAGTACAAATTAGTGCGTACATGATAAATCCTATAGCTGATGCATATGGGATCTTACTCATGTGTTCCTGCTCAGCCAAGGTCTTCAGACTTTGCTTCTTGCTAAGAAATGTGCCACGACTCATGGGTAAGTTATCCTTCTTTGCATCTTGCATATTGAATTGAGGTACTATCTCGTCAATATACTTTCTTTGGCTCAATACTATTAGCCTTTTAGATCTGTCTCTACAGATCTTGATGCCCAAGATGTACTTAGTTGTCCAAGGTCTTTCATCTGGAGACACTCCCCAAGCTAAGCCTTCACAGACTCTAGCGTTGGAATGTCATTTCCAATAAGCAATATGTCATCGACATACAAGACCTAGAAGGCAACCTTGCTCCCACTGAACTTATTGTTTATACAAGGTTCTTTTGCATTTTTTTAATAAAACCAAGTTGTGTTATGGCTTCATCAAAACGCAGATTCCAGCTACAGGATGCTTGCTTCAACCAATAAATGGATTTTCTTAGCTTGCATACCTTCCCAGTTTTTCTTGGATCGACAAAACCTTCCGACTGTATCATATACACATCCTCTTCGAGAAACCCGTTCAAGAAGGCTGTTTTGACATCCATTTGTCAAATCTCAAAATCATAATGAGCGGCAATTGCTAGGAGTATTTCAATGGATTTAAACATAGCAACAGGTGAAAAAGTCTCGTCATAGTCTATCCCGTGGGTTTGTCTATAACCCTTTGCCACAAGTCTAGCCTTGAAAACAAGTATGTTTCCATCCTTGTCCGTCTTGATCTTAAAATCCATTTGCACCCAATGGGCCCAGCTCCATCCGGCGAATCCATCAAGTCCCATACTTGGTTCTATAACATGGAATCCATTTTAGATTTCATGGCCTCTTGCCATTTGCGGGAATTTAGACCCTGCATGGCTTCCTTGTATGTTCACAGTCATAATGATAGACATGTATCTATCCGGCTGAGTCCTAGACCCTTTCAGACCTTCTCGAGTTAGGTGGCATAACCTTTGGAGTTTCCTCCGAATTTATCTCTGGAGTTGTTCCTTCAACATTCTGAACAGGTGCAACTCTTCAAAAAGATTGCACCTGTATCCAACTCCATTTGTTGCTCATCTTGAATTTCTTCAAGATGCACATTTCTCCCACTTGTCTCTTTGAAAATGAACTCCATTTCCAAAAGGACACCATCTCGCGCAACAAATACTTTGTTCTCAGACTGGTTGTAGAAGTAATAACCCTTTGTTTCCTTTGGGGTATCCCACAAAGAAACGTTTGTATAATTTTGGTGCAAGCTTATCTCCGAGAAATCTCGTTGCATAAGCCTCGCACCCCCAAACCTTGAGAAAAGACAACTTAGGATGCTGTCCCGCCCACATCTATGTGGTGTCTTCTCAACGGCTTTGAACTGAGTCTTGTTCACTAAGAAAGCAGCCGTCTCGAGCACATATCCCCATAATGAAATAGGGAGGTCGGCTAGACCCATCATACATCGAACCATGTCCAATAATGTTCGATTTCTCCTTTCGGACAAACTATTCCATTGATGTGTTCCTGGTGGAGTTAGTTGTGAAAGTATTCCAAAACCTTTTAGATGTTCATCAAATTTTAGGCTCATATATTCGCCCCCTTGATCCGATTGAG
>ONZA01006645.1:56159-67366 GCA_900322205.1 Kewa caespitosa
TCCTAGTATGGCCCCTAAGAACCCCTAAAGATCTAATCTTCATGGCTCCCACTTGAATGTTGAACTCCTCCAAGGCTTCTTTCCATATTAAAAGTCTTATATTTGCAATGTAATTTAAAATGCGCTATGAAGGCAATAAATTACATTCAAAGTAAACGGACAAACAAAGCCGTATTTTCTTTACAACAAATACAAAATGGTTTACAATGCCGTATTTTGGGCAATACTAGATCATCAATAAACGTCATTCATCCACCAATATCTCATGGGTGACCCAGTTTAACAGGCATCACATATAACATGCTTTTGAATGCCACATTTAAAACACGTAGACATGTGATCAAATACATAAACTAGGCTTAATCCATAATATTTTAATTTAATTATTAATTAATCTAATTAATCACTAATTTGACTTACAAGGTTTGATATGGGTCCGTGCGTACATATAAACCACAAAAGCCCATTTTGTACCACAGCCCATTTGGGCCCATATGGGCTCATGGGTCCAAGATCCAATGGGAGGCCCATGTGTGAGCTTATGGGCCATCAAAGACATAACCCAAATGGCAAAGTTAGGTTTTGAATGAATCCAATTTGCTTTTGGCCCATCTAACCGAATCTAATTCGATTTCGATTGCCATGCCTTGGTCTCGGGCCCAAACTGCCCAAGATGCACGTCTTACACATGAGTCTTAAGGCCAAAGGTTTCCAAGAAACCCTAAGCCATCTTCATGCATGAGTCGTGCCCAAGGCAAAACAAAACCCTAACACAAAACCCAAACCCGTCGCCTAGACCTTTACCCGCTTGCCCATGGTTTAGCATCAAAAACCTATCTATTTTGACCCAAACCTGTGGCTTCCAACATAGAAAACCTTTCCCCAAAAACCCTAAAACACGTTCCATGCCCACCATGTATGTGGTTTGCCCCAAAGAACTTGAAATCACCTTTGATTTTCATCAGATTTTTTTGGGCAGATTCGGAGCAACAAGTTTTCTGGTTAGTTTGGGGTTCAAATTTTATGGGTTTTTGTGATATGATCATTAAAACCTGAATACAAACCCTAATAGATTAAATTTATGAGCAATTAGCACGAAAATAGAGGTATCCAATCCTAGAAACACAGCAACGAAAGTAACGATCACAACTGATCATCATCGATATGCTTGCAAAAATAATTTCAAAACTCATTCAAATAAAGTTAAAGGTAAGAAAATCTGATCCAAAATAAAAAAATACAATCCATATTCATCCAATGAATGAAAAAGAAGGCATGAAACAGGTCTGAAACAAAAAAAAACCCAAAACCTGAAAGTAAAACCTAGAAAATTGCAAATTTTAAAGATTTTAGTGTTTTGATCGTTTTAACTTCTTTGTGGGGAAAATTTCTTTACATTCTTATCAAATTATGCTCAAAAATGATTTGAAAACATCATGTACTGATGAATAAAGCATTAGATGAAAGAAAACCAGGTCTTAAACCCAGAAAATGAACCCCAATGCTCTAACGATCGTTTTAGCAATAAAGTGAACGAAAACAATTCTTGATCGGTTTTCTTAGCATGATCGAGTGAATAAAAATGAAGAACATATCAAAAAAGAGTGACATGTAGTAGGCTCATGATACCACAATTGGGTTCTATGTAATACACGATCTAATCATATAAAAGCGGAACACATAGAAACGGATGATTACATGTACTCCATTTCACATATGCTTTACCTCTCGATGCATGCCTTCCCGAGTATGCTATCAACTAGATTCTAGGACATGTATCCCTCTTGATATCCTCATGAAGATGACCTCCAATGATCCCCAAGTGTTCCTCCTCTGAATTCACACACGTAGATTAATACAAGGCGATAGCTAGATCGGCATCACGAAGGAGCAGTTCCTTCTTGTTTCTCTCTTTGGTTCACATGAGGTCATTTTGGGGTAGGGCTTGATGCACGTATATGCCATCTATCCTGATGTATTAGGTTAGCTAAAAGGCATAGGTATAAACCTAATATGAGAGGCATAAACCCTTTGTATAGGCACAAGGAATAAGACCCTCAAAGGGCCATGTGTTATGCGCCTCTTTCGGCTTGGCCCAAAAGGCCTTAACACAATAGAGGGAGTCATTCCCTCTGCCTTGTTCTATTATGTCTTTGGTCCCAATGAACCATTCCTTTCACCAACCTATTGCACTACACTTGTGACATTCATAAATCTATTTTTGTGCGATCCCTTAGAATTAATTGCACTTAACATTTGCTTTCAATGTCCATTGGCCCAAAAGGTTGTGAAAGACATCTATCTACACATCAACGATCCTTAGTCAATTGATTCACTATCTCAATTAGCAATCCCAAGTCTCTTGCACATTAACTGAAGGACATATTCCTTCACATTTTGCGTTTCTGTTGTACGTGTACTTTTTTTTTTTTAGGTAGTTGTTCTGGTTTGTTTTGTATCTTATGAATTGGGTATGTGAAAGTTTTCTAATTTCATGTTGAAGAAATTGTTACTTCGTCCAAGTATTAGTTGACACTTGTGATACATATGAGGTCAGACCTACAACTCACATATGAGGTCACAACTACAACTCTTGTGTGGTGTATGTAAGTATTGTAATACTGACATATAGCTGAATCTCAAATCAAGTCTCAAGTATCTAACTGATATTCATAATTTGGACTTTGTCTTTGTTAAATGAGAACCAATTGTTTTATGTGTTATTTGTGATTAAAATAGTATGGATTTTTGACTTATGTGAATTTTTCTTTGTAACATTGAAATTCATGATCATTTAGTTGTTTTCCTTGCCCTTGTCTATTGTTGAAGTTGTTTGTTTGAGTATAAATACAAGTGTCATGTATAATTGATGGTTCATTATTTTTCATATCCTTTGATATCATTTGTTGTGTTGGACGTGTGATCAGTATTAGTACCAAAAAGTAGTGGGATTGTGTGATGATCTTGTGTGTTTGGTTTATTCTTGTAAATATTGTTGCACTATATCGAGGTTAACCTTATGGTACCTTGCCCTTAGTTGAAATTACTTTTGAACATCGAAGGGCATTGAATCTCTGTTTCATTTTACTTGTGGTCTGTTCGTTTCATATCAACATTTGCTATTTGTTTGAATGGAATTAACGTGGACGTATAATTTAGTCTTACAAGATGTAGGTTGCCGTGTTTGATTTTGGTTTATGTAGTTGCTTTGATTTTTATATTCAATTTCTTCTTTTGACATTAGCTAAGATTTTCATTTGGATTGCATGTAATACTTGCTTATAAACAGTTGGTTATGACAATGCTTCTGGTAGGCACATTCTTGTTATCACAATGTCATTTTGATTTTAATATGGTCTGCAAGTGTTATATTCCTTACGCAATGTGTTACTAGTAGCTCCATCCTTTGTGAAAGATAGGATTCATTTGTGGTAGTTTTGCATGTGGTTGATCATGCTTCTGTTTAATGTAGTGATAGTTATTGGTTGGAGTTATGGATGAGAAGGGACAATCATCACAGGCTCAAGGAAAGCTAAAAAAGAGAAGGGGCAAGGTTAGTTTTTTTTTCTTGTTATGTGGATAATTTGAATGTGTTTAACTTTTCTAAAATGTTTTGTAATTTTTTGATGTTGATTTATGACAGGTCCCCCAGATACAAAGTACCCCAGATAAGTTTTTGGCCCTCATTGGCATTCTTAGTGATGAACAAATGGAGTGGGTGAAAGAGTGGGGGTTCGGACCATTGATGTTCTTACCCAATTTCAAGGTAGATAGAAAGTTGGCATTTTGGGTAATGGAGTGCTTTGATGGTGCTAAAAGAAACTTAGAAATCAGGGATGATGTTTGGGTAGATGTGTACGCCGATGATGTTGCTAGGGTGTTAGGTATTCATGGGTCTGGGTTGTTTGTGCCTACAAAATGTGACAGAGAATTGTATGAAGAGTTTGAACTTTATTTGAAATATAAAAATTGTGTATAATCTAACCATTTGTTGAGGCTTGTTGTTGAGAACTCGTTAATGGATAATGAGAAATTCAAGGTCATTTTCCTTCTTCTACACTTGATACATTGTTGGCTCCTTCACAAAGTACCTGAATAAGCCTTAAGAATCTGACAGTAGCCGTTGCAATAAAGCATCGTCGGCGTTATGATTGGTGTAGCTTTGTTTCGAACTAGTTATATAAGCGTGCTTGTGAGTTTGAGAAAGGTAGGATGAAGAAGGAAAAGAAGATGGCTGAACAAGGGGGCTCCTTTGGTTGTGGTTTAGGATTCGGTGGTTGTTTATTATTCTTGCTGGTATGGGTCACTTACTTGACCTATATTATAAGTTCTGTTGTGTTCTGATAGTAAGTAATTGCAATTTGTTATAACTATTATTCAATTCTTCTACTTTGACTGCTTGGATTTGAGGCGAAAAGTGAACTGGGGGAACCATGCTAGAATAACTGAATGGACCTGGAATCCAGTTGCACCTACCCGGTCTATGGACAAAAATGTGGAGATGATCGGCGGAGGGAGAGTTGTGTCTTACGCTAATTGCGAGGTCATCTATTAATTGAAGCGAAATTTGATGTTCTTGTTCATGGACTTTTCTATGGTTTTGTTTGTTCTTGACTGACATATTGATGTTATAATTTTTTTTAGATATTGGATTTGAAGAAGTTTAAATACGGTTTACGTCATCCCTTGAACCTTGAGGGTCCATTGTTTTATGAGACGGGTTGTTTGGAACCGGTTCCACATTTGGAAACCGAAGTGAGATTTTGTAATTGCACTGAGTGATAATTTGTGAATTTAAATTATTAATTTATTCATGTAATTGTTAACTCTTTTGTTTCTTTCAAGCTACCTCTGAGACATTAATAAGAAAGGAGCGATGGATCCGTAAGGAGAAGAAAGAGCAGAGAAGGAAAAAGGAGGAGGAGCGAAAATGAATGGATGAGAAGAATGGGGAGGTGGAAGAGGAACCACCAGAAGCAAACAAACCAAAGAGGAAGATGAAGCAAAGAGGTGTTGAGCACTTTAAAGTGTGTAGAAGGAAACACAAGGTTCTTGATGATATGAGGGAGCAAGAGAAGGAGTTTTTAGATCGTGGTTTTAGGCAGCGCGATGAGAAGGAAACAGATGATGAACGCCTGAATGTTTCCAAGAAGTGGCATTTGAGGGTTGGTGCTATTAGGAGAGAGGGAGGGGAAAACCATGAGAATAAAGTAGCACAGGAAAAGGATGAGGATACGGAGGCTATGAGGGAATTTAAAGCCATAGATTGGACTCTATTTGAGAAGCTGTTAGCTAACATTTTGGGTAATAATGATAATGGTAAGGACGGTGATGATGATGATGAAAATTGTGAGGATGCTCAAAATAATGATGATGACGAGGATGCTGAGAATGATGAAAATTGTGATGATGGTTTCAATAATGTGAACGAAAGGATGGTGAGATTTTCAATATGATAAGGATGCTAAGAGTGCTGAGGATGGTAAGGCTGGTGAGCGTGTGGATAATGGCAAGGATGATGATGATGATGATGAGGTGTGGAAGGAGGTGAAGGATAGGTGGAAGTTAGCGAGTGAGAGTGAGGCGGTTAAGGACAATGGTAAGGGTTCACGTTTGGAGTCAGAAGGGGAGGAAGAAAGAGAAAATATTGGAGATAACAATGACTCCGACAGTGAACGAGAGAATGAAGCTGGAGGAAATATTGTAGAAAAAAAAATGATCGATTGTTTGAGGACTAGGAGGAGAGTAGCGAGGATAGCGTTTAAGGTGGGAACTCTTGAGCATTCATTGGTTACATATTTGGGCCACGGCTTACGCAAACTGCATAACTCAAAGTTAGTTACTTGAACCATGAAAACTATTCTTTCATACTTTTATAGTTGTCAAATTGTATTTATGTTTGCCTCATGTTTGTGATCAAGACTGCCCAAACATCATTCTGGAAGAGAGACCCAGCCAGGTGGGTTGTTGCCTTAACAAAGACCTGGTCGGGTGAGGGTGACAGAATGGCTGTCTTGGAGCATGACCCGGTCGAGTCAGTTTTACCCTTGTGTTCCACCCCGTCGGGTGAGACTGTTTCAACACGTTGTCATGATTTAGAGCTACAAGCATAATTTCTCTCTATTGTTGCATTCTTTTATAATTGTCATATGGTATTTATGTTTGCATGGTTGTAGTTTCTGGGGTGACGATATTGTATTTTTAATGGATATGATTAAATTGACTAGGACTAGATGTGCGCTTTAGTCAATCCGAGAAACTTATTGTCGTTGGATGTAAAGAAAAAATTATAGATGTGTTGATTTTGAAATGTTTCTAGATTACTTTGGTTATGGTTGGTGATGTCTATCAGGATATCTCATTTAATTATTGTAGATGTTTAAGGGATTTGCATGGTGGCAGAATACGATGTATAAGGAGGCACAAGAGATTCTTCTTGGATCTCCAATTTACGGTTAGGTAATTGTTATTCAAAATGAAAATCGCATCATATTCATCGGTAATGATTCTATATTGATTACATTGGTATCATTTTTGTACGTGGGTTTTTTGATGTGGCATGAGAAAAAGCTATATGTTGTCGCGGATTTGGAATCAAAGAAAGAGAAAGATGTGGATCTTTATCGACTTATTAACCGATATTTGGTTGGTGTAGATGAGGTAAGAATCAAATGATTAAAACATATAGTCATGTAGTATTTGAATTGGTGTTAAAAAATATACTTTATTTTAGATTATCACTCATTTTGATGTTTTGGAACAGTTGCTTATGCCCGTGCTATATTGGAAACATTGGTTTAGTTACTATTTTGATGCGACTTTGAAACAAATAATGGTCTTGGACTCTATGCAGAGAAAGGCCTCCAAAAAACTTGATCCAATCACAAACATATTGGTATAGATCATGAATGTTCTATTTGAATTTTTGCTGGTACGTTTGTCCCTGCAAATGATTTTGGAGGACAACAAAGATGAACGTTCTTTTATAGGTGGTAGGAATTGTACCTCTTCAGCACATGCTAAAATGTGTTCTTATTGATTCTGAGATACGTGATTTGGATGACTTTGTCATTTGGGAGGATATTTGTAGTTGGGTTCAACTTTAGGAGGAGATGCCAAAGCAACTGACCAAATATATATACTATTTTTGCTTTGATTTAGCTCCAATATTTATTAAGCATATTTTTAATGTGTGTTGTAATGATTTTTTTGTGCGTTTTTTTGTGTTGTTAATGTAGTCGTGATTGTGGGGTTTATATGATGAAGTTCCTTGAGCTTTAGCTGGGGAGATGAATTTCCTGATGATAAAATTGTAAGTTCCACATTGGTTACACGATAATATGGGAAAAAATGATGAAATGCACAAAACTAACACAATACTGATTTTTTTGTTGCAGGTAACAAGTGTTAGTGGAGTCAATAACATGAAGAATAATTTAGCGACCATGATGGTTCATAGAGGTTTTAACCAAGTTTCGGCGGCTGTTGTAGAATGTGTAAAATCATTCAAATGCGTAATGTGTTTATAGTAGTTGGACAAGTAACTAATAGTTTTTGTTGGATAAGATGGTTTGTAGCATGTAATTAGCAGTATTGGTCCTATCTTGCTTTGTATTATTATATTATTAACAGACAACTAGGTATGTAGTTTCCCAGCATAGGGACAATGATGCCCTACCGAGTTGTGTTATGGGCAGTGTCTCCTGGGTCAATTTTTGCCTTCATTAGCTAAGTGAAAACAGCGAGCGAGTAATGAATATGAACTACGTTTCATTTCTATAAAAATTATTCCAACTTGCCCCACTTGTTATAGATAATGGAGTGCAACGATCATGGAAGAGAAGGGTGCTTGACATTGCAAACTTGCCCGACCGGGCAAAACTTTGAAGAAATTATGCCTGATTGGGCACAAATCATGAATGAAACACTGCAAAGTCGTCGGACCAAAACAATGAAGGAAGAAAAGAAAGAGCAAAAGTTGCAACCCAAATTTGCTACATCATCCTCTCCTACAAGTCTCACCTTCCTCTGTTCCTCGACTTGGTTCTACATCCTTTCCTTCCCTTCTGGAAATCAACAAGTCCATGGTCCACCTATAGGCCTGCTATACCGCACATCACTCCACAATCATCTTGCGCCGGAACCTTGTATAGAATCATGGAAGTGAAATGTTCCTCATTTGTCTTGAACCTTTAATTAAACCATCAAAGAAATGTGTTCGTTCGTTTTTGTTGACAGTGAGGCTTCCATAGTACGCATTTACCATGACTTCTATCTATATAAGCATTAAAAGAGAGTCGATGTTCTGAAAACTTGGTTTTGTCGATTGAATCACGGTTGGACCACTGTTGACTCAAAAGGCACCAAGTTCTTAATGATATGAATGCAAGTTCTGATTGACTTGTGTTCCAAAGAGAATGGTGAGTAATGCTTGTAGACCTTGAAAACCAATCGTCCGGAACATTTTTGATTTTGTTGTCTGCACGCCTACTATACTTTCTACGATCAATTAGTGTTGAATGTTTATCAGTTAGATCAGGTTTTTATACCGGGTCAAGTTCGAATCAACTTTTCTCATATGTTGGTTGAACTTTTGATTGAAGAATTCAAAAAAGGCCACTGGCTTCGGGTCACTTTTTCACATCTAAAAGCTTAAATGGTGCACCTTAGTGCTCCATACTTTCGTCCTACTCTGTCTCTCTACCTCACATTCCTTGCTCTTGTTGTCTTATTCAGACCCACCATAACCTCATGGGAGCACACATGGGTCACGTTTAGGTAGCGACCCTAGCGGCAACCTTATTTATTGTTGTGACACCTGCATGACATCATGTACTCCCTCCATCCCACAAGAATGTATACATTTGTTTTGGGCACGGTGAACAAGGAGAAAGCAAATTGGCAACCATTAGACAATTTTGCCTCTTTATTAAGAAGAGAGAGTGCATGTGGGGGGGGGGGCCACTTTATGTTTAATGATTGCATGTGAGTGGGCCTTCTGTAAGAGGGAAGGATATTTTTGTCCTTTAATATAAAAAAACTTGTCAATAAGGAAATGTATACATTTATGTTGGATGGACTAAAATAGAATATGTATATATTCTTGTGGGACGGAGGGAGTATAATAACATGAGTGCAAGAAAAAGAAAAGATCTCAAACTCTAGAAGAAACTGGATCAACTAGGGGCTAGGGGTGATCACCGGTCCGGAACCGGATCGACACGTACCGGATCGGGGACTGAGTTGCCCAAAAGTTAGAACCAGAGACCGGACCGGATGCAATTTGGGTTGGACCGGACCGGACTGGCATCAACCGGTCTGAACCCGGACCAGATTGCATTTCTCCTTTACTTCTTGTTTGTTTCTTTGTAGACATACTTCCTGTTTGCATTCATTTTCTCCCTGACTGCCAGTAGCCTAGTACCCATTTAGGCCATTTTCACTTCCTGCCATGAATTTGTTCAACAAAAAATCCACATTACCATCCCACCAAAAACCAAACAGTAAGCAAAACAAACGAATTAAATCAAACTATAGACTAAAACACAGTTCTTAACCAACTACCCAACCTCCCCATCCTCCAAAATCCAAATCATCCAAAACTCATAAAATTTACTACAACCACAACAACAACAGTAAGACTTTCCTCCATAAAAACACTAGAATTTCAATACAAAAGAAGAATAAAAAAAATGATTCATAGAATTTTTGGGTTACAATTCAAACTTACCAGCGAGGAGAGAGGAGTCCGCTGACCGACGTCTTCATCAAGGGTCGGCGACATGGTGAAGTGGCGCGCGGCGGTCTGGCGATGCACGAGACCTTTGTGATTCTTGGTTACTCTTTAAGGTTTGAGGGAAGGGGGGAGAGAGACATAGTAACTTGGATCTTGGGGTTAATGTTTAAGTGTTTAGTTGTTTACATTTAACATGGAAAAAAAAGTATTACCGGGTCCGGGCCGGTCCAGGTTTTTGCCGGGTTTGGACCGAACCAGACCAGAACTCAAAATTTGTAATTTACTGACCTGATATTTGAGCAGCCCTACTAGGGGCCATGTTAAAAACAATGTCTTCAAAATTGGGTTGATAAATGAATCGGCCTTCCCGGGTCGATAGTTAAATTTGTTTAACCGGTTTAATCGATACTAAAAATTAGTGAAAGCCAAAAAAATTTAAATTAAATAATTTATAAGATCAATAACTTGGAAAATTTTGAGAAAAACGTAAAAGATGGTCAAAATAAGCAAAAATTGGTCAAAAACCGGCCAAACTGAATTGGTTGATTTGACTTGTTATGACCAAGACGGTTTCGGAATCGAACCGAGATAGTCGACCAACAAATTCTTGATTGAACCGATTAAACCCGACGGTCCTATTCGATTATCAATACCCTAGTTAAAACTACCTCCATAAAGGGGGTTTGCATTTGAAAGCATCCCATATCAATGACAAATTTCATGAATTCCAGCAAACCGCAAAGAAAGAAAGTTAAAAATAGAGCGAAATAGAAGATAAGACTCAGTAAGGTAGTGGAAAGCTAGCTACAACGAGAGAGATGCATGGGAAGTCGATAGGGGTAGAGGGTAGACGCTTCAAGAAAGGAAAACTGAAAAGATATATTTCTATATGACTTTATCTTTGTAAGCGTACATGTGCATGGTAAAATCATCACAAAATAGATTAAGGCAATGTTCGTTTGGACTGCTGAGCTAACTCTTTTCCAATTGACTTTTAACTTCATTAAAATCCATTGATTTTGGACGCAAATGAAGCATTTATCAAGATCTTTCGAATGATATATGAAGTATCATAAACACGTTTCGAAGCTTATAACTACTAAAGATTTAAGTTTAAAACTGAACTGAAGTGAACTGAATTGGTGGTGACCAATTTGAATTGAAATAAATTCAACTGAATTGAAATGAAGTCTTACAAAATATGGCCTAAGCGTCAAAAATTAATTTGAGATATAATGAAGAGACATCCCCATGTATTAGGTGTTCCCTCGAGGTGGCAGAAAGGTGGGTCCAATAGTATGGGTTCAGTTACTTCATGTTCGGATCATTAATATGTCATGGTATTTCTATTTTTGGTTGCGAAATGTTTGTTCAATTTTGAGTTAATCCAATGAGGTATGAGCTTGGTGTTTTCTAAACGTTAATTGCTTATTATTATTTTTATTTTTAACATTAAATTGAAATAACAAAA
>ONZA01006650.1:27548-44257 GCA_900322205.1 Kewa caespitosa
CACCAACTTACAATCAAGGGTTAGAAGGGTGATCCTTGTTTGGGAGGGTAATGAGCTCGATATTTTGGTACTTTGATTTGTTTTAGTTTTCAATAAACAAGTAAACTCTTTCATTTATCAAAACATAATAAATCAAAATACGATAAATGAAGCAAAAAAATTCGATATTTAAAGCGATATTGAAAATGATCCTAGTATGGCCCCTAAGAACCCCTAAAGATCTAATCTTCATGGCTCCTACTTCAATGTTGAACTCCTCCAAGGCTTCATCTCCACATTACAAGTCTTGTGTTTTTTCAGAAGAGGACATCGAATAGGCGGCTGGTTCGCCAACTTATTATCCTGGGGACTTATACATTTGCAATGTAACTTAAACTACCCTATGAAAGCAATAAATCACATTCAATGTAAACGGACAAACAATGTTGTATTTCCTTTACAACAAATACAAAACAGTTTACAATACCGTGTTTTGGGCCATACTATATCATAACTAAACATCATTCATTCACCCATATCACATGGGTGACCCTCTTTAATATGCATCACATAAAGCATGCTTTTAAATACCACATTTAAAACACGTAGACATGTGATCAAATAAATGAACGAGGCATAATCCATTAAATAAATGAAATTTATTTTAAAAAGGAATAAAACTTAAATTTAATTAATGATTAATCTAATTAATCACTAATTTGACTTACAAGGTTTGACATGGACCTGTGCGCACATATAGACCACGAAAGCCCATGATGTACCTCTACCCTTTTGGGCTCATAGGCCCAAGATCCATGACTCATATGGCCAGTGGGAGGCCCGTGTGTGAGATTATGGGCCATCAAATTTTATAACCCAAAACGGCCAAGCTAGGTTTTGAACAAATCCAATTTGTTTTTGGCCCATCTAACTTAATTCAATTCGGTTTTGATTGCCATGCCTTGGTCTTGGGCTCAAATGGCCCATGATGCACGACCCCACACATGAGTCTTGTGGCCTAAGTCTTCCAAGAAACCCTACTCCATCCCCATGCATGAGTCGTGCCCAAGGCAAAAACAAACCCTAGCGCAAAACCTAAACCATCGCCTAGACCCTTACCCGCTTTCCCACGATTTAGCCCCAAGAACCCATCGTTTTTGACCCAACCCGTGGCTTCCAACCCATAGACCCCTACCCTAAAAACCCTAAAACACATCCCATGCCCATCATGTACGTGGTTTTGTCCCAAAGAACCCGAAATCACCTTCGATTTCAATCGGATTTTTCTGGGCAAATTCGCAGCAACAGGTTTTGAGGTTAGTTTGGGCTTCAAATTTGATATATTTTGGCAATGTAATCATTGAAATCTAAACACGAACCCTAATACCTTAAAGTGATGAGCAATGAATATGATAAACCAAGTATCCAAACCCAGAAACAGAGCAAAGAAAGAAACGATCAAAGCTGATCGTTAGCGATATGCTTGCAAAAACCATTTCAAAAATCATTCAAATCAAGTTAAAGGTAAGAGAATCTAATCCAAAACACTAAATAAAATCTATATTCATCCAATGAAAGAAAAGAAAGGCACGAAACATGTCTGAAACTAAAACCTAGAACTTGAAAGTCCAACCCAAAAAATTCCAGATTTTGGCATTTTTAATGTTTCGATCGTTTTCACTTCTTTTCTAGTAAAGGTTCATTACTTTCTTATCAAATTATGCTCAAAAATGATTAAAAAACATCATCCAATGATGAATCAATCATGAGACGAAAGAAAACAAGGTCTTAAACCCAGAAAATGAACCCTAATGCTCTAACGATTGTTTTAGCAATAAAGTGAAAGAAAGCAATTCTTGATCGATTTTCTTAGCATGCTCGTGTGAATCAAAATCAACAAAATATGCAAAAATATTTACATGAAGTAGGCTCGTAATACCACTGTTGGTTTCTATGTAATATATGATCTAATCATGTAAAAGCTGAACAAATAGAAAAGGATGGTTACATGTACTCTAGTTCACATATGTTTTACCTCTCGATTCATGCCTTCCCGAGTATGCTATCAACCAGATATTCTAGGCCACGTATCCCTCTTGATCTCCTCGTGAAGATGAGCTCCAATGATCCACAAGTGTTGCTCCTTTGAATTCACACACATAGACCAATCCAAGGCGATAACTAGATCGGAATAACGAAGGAACTATTCCTTCTAGTTCTTCTTCTTGGTTCGAATGAACTCACTTTAGGGTTAGGATTTGATGCAACATTTATGCCTTCTCTCCTGATGTATTAGGTCAGTTAAGAGGTATAGATCTTAACATAATATGGGAGGCATAAGCCCTTTATATTGGCACAATGAATAAGACCCTAAAAGGGTCATGTGTTATGCGCCTCTTTGGGCCATGCCCAAAAGGCCTTAACACAACAAAACAAACCGTTCCCTCTGCCTTGCTCCATTTCATCTTTGGTCGCAAGGAATCGTTCCTTGGACCAACCTATAGCACTACACTTGTGACGTTCATCAATCTACTTTTGTGCGATCCTTCAGAATCAATTGTACTTGGCATTTGAGTTCAATGTTTGTTAACCCAAAAGGTTGTGAGAGACATCTAGCTACACTTCACGACGATCCTATGTCAATTGAATCACTATCTCAATTATGAATCCTAAGTCACTTGCACCTTGACTGATAGACATATTCCTTCACCAACGACTTTTTACTGAACCTCTAGGGTGCATTTCTATGGCAGAAACATGTAACTTAGGGATTTTCGTCAAGAAGAGTTCTTGTGGAAACACACTTCTGATTCTCTTTATCTTACCAATTACGATCAGAAAATTGGATCCTTCCTGCATTTTTCAGACTTCTTGAACAAATCAACTTCTTTTAATAACATAGAACACAACATGTTCAACTGAATTTTCCATAATTTTTATCGGTTAATCACTTGTGCAAACTAGTTTCTGTTCATTCAAAGTTCCCTTAGTTTCTTATGATTAAACTCTCACATGAAGTTTCTTTAGATAGTTTCATATTGGGTGTCTACAACGAGTTCCTTCACAATAAATCTGATTAGCACAATTGTGTGTTCAAACCTTTGTCTCTCACAACATGAAGACTATAGTCCTTGCTCAACTTCTCTCTTCTCATTGTATTCGTCAATGCTTTCAACGCAAGCTTTTATCTCTAAAACCCACACTTATAGATTTGAGCTTACGTTAGTACTATAAGCTGTTATTTTTATAAACATCAAAACATAGGGACTCAATAAGAACTATGTTAGAGCATTGATCTGTGAGTGAATTTCAAGTCCCATGATGAGCGGGTACTTAGCGCAGCACTACTATATTCAAGCTTGCCATACACTGAAAGACATGTCGGCTCAAAAATTAACTTTTGTATATTTGTGTGCTTTCTTCCAACATTTATATTCACATATTAACTTCAATCTTGTTCACTTGCATGCTAATTGCTCAATCGCTTTTCACTTTACTTATTTTGGGTATAATCATGACCATCATCCAAATTCAGTCAAAAATCAGGGACAAAAATGTATTGGTAGGTGGTCTCGCATGACGAATAGGGAAATATGTCCACCCCGAATGTATAACTTAAACCCCGGACCCACATCATTTGGTTAGTCAGACCTGAGTTTTATCCAATCATAGAGTCAATATGGTTTTGAGACGGCTTTTCTAAAAAACTACTTCAAATTTTCTTGAGAAACCCTCCGTCCCTATTTGGGTTATAACAGGATGGAGACTCCATTTCACAGGCTTTAGAGCCTCCATGTGGGAGAGACCACCGAATCCCTTTACGGAAGAGCACCCATGCTTTTTTTTTTTCCATGCCCACACAATGGAAGTCATCGTTAAAATCAGAGTTGATTGATGCTACAGAGGGTTTGACCCTTGCTTGAGATCTCGGTGCTAAAAACATAATTTTAGAAGTGGACCCATTTATTCTTAAAACTTTAAAGCTTTATAGTGTGCGTGGTTTTCTCTCTAAAATTAGTAATGAGAGTGTTCTAAGAAAAAAAATAAGGAAAAAAAAGTTTTGCCAATCAATAAAATCACATTACTGATCCTTGCTTTTTTAGTTTCCTTCTTTGTTTTCCTTCCTTTAGCCTGCCATAGGCTTCCCTTTGAAGATTTTCCCAAAGTGTGTGTAAAACTTTGTCCAATTTTCCACTCATGTGTAAAACTTTTAGATTACTTTTTTGTTTGATGCTTTTTGGAAAACTCCATCTAGAAAGTGCAATTCTTTTAATTATTCTCTGAGTAGTCTGTTCTCCTATTGGTTCCAGTTTAGAATTATCTCCAAGTGTTTTCTCGTGCCAGTTAGTGTCTCTGTCTTTGTTGCTATTTTTTAAAATGGGGACCGATTTGCTACCCAGCAGGGGGAAAAATCTTTTTTTGATGGGGAGAGTCCTGGCTCCACCAATTGTACCAAGAGATCATAAACAAGAAGTTTGGTGGAACTCAGTTATTGGTGTTTTCGTGGATAAAACAGGGTCCCAGAAGTGAGTCGGATTTAATCAATTGTCAACATCAACTGGAATTCTGGAGATATCATTGTGGTCCACAAAATCCAACAATTTTATCTATTTGAGAGCTGTGTAACGAGCTTGACAAGAAGACCTCCTGGCCTAAAGAACAACCAACATCATGGCCGTTTACTAACGTTTCATCCTTCGTCTCTGGATTCCATCCCCAAGAGTCACAGTGCAATGAAATACTAATATGGGTAAGGGTTTCCGGGTTGCCGTGGAAGTATTTGAGGGAGGAAACCGCTCATTGCATTGCTCAGTTAATGGGGTTTGAGCTCTTGGATGTGGATTGTTGCGATAGGATGGTACGACACTACCATATCTAAGGACGTTGGTGGTTCTCAATTTAGAGGAACCTCTTATTCCGGGATGTTATCTTCCTCTTTTAGGGGGAAAATCTACAGTGGCTGAATTTGGTTATGAGAGAATTTTCATATTTTGCAAGAAGTGTGGAGTATTAGGGCATGTGCAGAGTAGATGTAGAATCCGTTTGTTTGTAGCGATAAGTAGAATCAAGATGTGAATGAGGAGAGAATCGGCGTAATTAGATGACATTCTGGAAGGCAATTTTGGGAGAAGTCTCTACACCAATGATATAAGGGAATTGTGTGCGACGAAAAGGTATCTTAATTCCAGGTTTGAGTTTGAAATTCCAAGATGCTCGCCAGAGAGAAGCACGGAGGTGTTTTTTCATGGATGGGATGATGATGAAGTCAGGAGGTCATGGTACAATGTCATGAGAGTGTCAATGAAGATGAGGGGATCATGGTGACTCCGATAAGAGGAGAGCCATTAGGTGATGCAATTCCATCGACGCCATGGATTTCAAGTAGAAGAGGTAGGTGGATATGAACAGTGGGATATTTATGATAGTCTGAGATGGTGGGTGGGGTGGGGGAGGAAGTTAATGCTCAAGCAGGAGGATATTACCTATCAAATTTAATGCATGATAGTGGTATCACTTCTGTTTATGATGAGGGTATGGGGAGACCAACGGGGTGGGTGAAATGAATAGGGTTGGGCCTAATAATGATGGTAGGTTCCAATCTGGGACTCTGAAAGATAGATCTCTATAGTTTGTGGAGCAAAGGAGAAATATTGGATAGGGTGAAAAAGAGGGTATTAATGCTGATAGTGGGCTAGAGCGTTTAGTACATAATTCAAATGGGCCAAATAGTATAAATGGGCCAAGATCTGTTCTTTTGGAAAGTGAAGAAGGAGACGCAAATGGGCCATGGGAAGGATATGGACTAGTAAATGATTTGAATGAGAGAAGTGAATAGAAGAGCAGATGCAGGTTATTCTAGAGTGCATACCGATACAGCCGAGAAGTGTGAATGTGCGTATTTTACGAAGCCATCCAACATTTAGAAAACAGAGGGACAACAACCTTGGGCTTTTTAACTTCAACCCGACCCCAAGAATTTTGAGAGCCTCATTAAGCAGTGAAGACCTAGATTACGGAACTCCTATTTTAGTTCAATTTAGAAAGCTACTTGCAATTGCCAGAGAAGAACATGGGAAACTAGAAAGAGAACAAAGGCCTTGAGCTATACGTCTGTGCTATGATGTCGGGACTGGAGAGAGGAAGACAAAGACAACAACAATACTCCATACTCTTGCCAGCAGTAAGGAGGAAAAAAGGATTGAGAACTCGCTTTATGAGGTGGCTGCAATTTTCTATTCAGAAGTTGAACCCGGAGATAGCAAGACAGAGGAGAAGGGGAAGGCGAGCAACTTGCTAATGAACCTTTTGATGGTAGGCGTTTCTTCTACTCACCAACATCTTTGCCAATAATTTTTTTGGTACCCATAAATTCGTTAGAAGAAGATGAGGTTCAGGTTTCAAATGTCAGGAATGTGAGACGTCTATGACGCGCAGAATTAAGAAATTTGAGAATAATACTAATATGAAGCCGGTGAGGTTTATGGTGGAGTTAGTCACTAGCTTGAAGGGTGGAGAAGTCTACATAGCCAAGAGCAAGATTAGTCATTTATTTATGGACCTACAGATAAAGAAAAGAAAAAGGGAGGGCAGTGGAGGAAATTTCTATTTTGCGAAGGAGAGTGGTAGACGAGTAAGAAAGAGGAAGGAAGACTCTGATTTGATAGTTCAACATGCTGCTGTAGGGAACTCCTTCTAAGGATCAAAATATGAGGATGCAAGTGGTCTTGTTGTGGATTCATACCTAAGGACAATGGACTTTGTGAAAAAGATCTCCTCAAAATGATGGGGAGCCAGAACCGTCGTCGAGTATAACGTGTGTTGACAACCTGGTTATGGATTTTGATTTTCAACCTTGTAGTGATGATGAGAAGGAATTTGTTTTGGGTGAGGAGGCTGCCCAGAACCAGCCTCCAGGGCGCCATGAGAAATATAGCATGGAGTTGTAGAGGTTTGGGAAAAGGCAGACGACCCTACAGTTTCCTGCATCCAATGGCTGATCCACAAATTTTCACCGGAGGTGGTCTTTCTTTCCGAAACAAAGATGCCAATAGCAAAAGTAGCGGGTAGATTACGTTTTCTTCAGTTTTTTGGGGTTTGATGGGGTTGACGCAGAAGGTACTAGAGGAGGTCTTTTTGTATTTTGGTTTAGTAATTTATCCATTTCAGTTGTTGAGAAATGGTCTGACTTTGTAGCTTGTAAAATAGTAGAAGGAAATAAAATGTGGCATATGTGCTTTGTGTATGGTGCTCCCGATCTAGCTGATAGAAGTAGAGTGTGGGATCGAATCACACATAACTTGAATAATTAAGGAGACTATAAAGTTGTTGTTCTAGGTGATTTTAATCAAATTGAGTACTATAAGGATAAGTTGGGAAGAGCAAAAAAAATTAAAGGGGCAAGTTGCGTCTCAGAGTGGAAGGAAGTCAATAGTCTAATTGAAATTCCTTTTAATGGCCCAAGGTTTACTTGGAGTAATGGTAGAGATGGTAGTTGGGCTATCTTTGAGAGATTAGATGGAGCTTATGGCTTAGAAAGGTGGATTCAGGAGTACCTAGAAGTTGTCCTTAGGAATCTACCTATTATGGTTTCGGACCATGGCCCGATCATTCTTAACACAAAAGGAGAGAAGGATAAAAGGAAAATTCCATACAAAGTGGAAGAGTGCTGCTTGAAATTTGATAGGGTTAAAGACATTATAGAGCATGTACGGGAGGAGGATATTAGAGGCTCAAAGATGTTTAAAGTTACTCGATTACTACAAAAGATAAGAGGGGAATTGCTTAAATGGTGCTTAAAGTTCATAAAGGAGAGAAAGTCGGACTTGGAGAAACTAGGGTAAAAAAATTCTGATTATTTGCAGGAACTTCAGCTTGACGATCTATGCATGAATGGAGAAGAAGGGACAAGATAAAGTGGGAAACAAGAGGAGATAATGAGCAAAGTTACACAGGAAAAGGCAAGATTGAAGAAGGAGGAGGAGGAGAAGGTGGTTGCGGACTTTTGGAAATAGCAAGTTAAAACACAATGGCAAAATTGGGGAGACCAACGCACGAAATTCTTCTTCACTATAGCTAAAACGAGATCTAAAAGGAGCATTATTTCAGCCATCGAGAGTGTGAGGGGCAAATGGATTTAGGATGAAATGGATATCGGGGAAGCCTAGACTATGCATTTTGAAGATATTTACAGGAGTTGGAATGGGTCCATAGGGGAAGACACAGAACGAAGACGTAATGATTTGGGAGAAAATCATGCTCAACTCTCACATCAGCAGGGGAATGACTTGCTTCAGAACATTAGAGTTAAAGTTTCAGAACAGGAAGCCGCAAACTTAGAGAGGCCTTTTACTACAGAAGAAGTAAGAGAGACTTTCTTCTCTATGGCAAATGGTAACAGTTCAAGGCCTGATGGTGTAACGGTTGATTGTATACAGAAATCATGGGATGTTATGGGAGGTAAGATCTCTGAGGAAGTGCCGGATGTTTTAAGCTCAAGATGAATGCTAAAGGAAATAAACAAGACCTTTATTTGCTTGATCCAAAATACTAAGAATGCATGTGAAGTCAGAGACTATAGACCAATTAGTATGTGCAATGTTGTTTACAAGGGAATATCAAAGTGTATTGTTAGAAGATTACAAGGGTTGGTGGGGAAGTTAATTGGTCCTTTTCAAAGCGCATTTGTTCCGAGAAGATACATTGGTAATAATTGTGTTCTGGCGAACGAACTCATAGATTATACTATGAAGGGAAGGAGGAGGAAGTCTCACCATTTAGCTCTTAAGATTGATCTCAACAAAGAATATATTCGCCTGAGGGTGAATTTTCAGGAAAAGAGCCTATATGCTATGAATTTTTCGTGGAAGTTAGGCAGGCTCATAATGGAGTGTCTCATTTGTCTCCTGTTCAGTTATGATTAATGGATCCATATGTAGATTCTTCAATCGGACTTGTGGTTTGCGACAAGGTGACCCACTCTTCTCGTATCTTTTCCTCATCTGCATGGAAGTCCTCTCTGCAAGTCTGGTGGAGAAAAAAATTGAGAAGAAGTCTTATGGGAATTAGTGTGGGAAGGGGAGTACCACCTATATCACACTTGTCCTTTGCAGATGTTGCATTGTTCTTTATCAAAGCAGAACCAAGAAATTGTAGCAATCTCAATGGACAGGTTTTGTGAAGAATCAAGGGAAATTATCAGTGTAAAGAAATCTTTTGTTGTCTTCAGTCCGAATACTCCAACGAAAATTCAACACTAGTTAAGATCCCTTCTAAAGTTCAACTCCAAGGAGAAGTTAGATAACTACTTAGGAGTCAACATTCCACAAAGCAGGGGAGGAAAAGCGATTACATTCACCTTGTGGATGAAGTTAAAGCAAAAAATGATTCTTGGAGTAAAAAGTTTCTTAACCCAGCAGGTAAACTTGTTCTTATCAACTCGGTGCTGGCATCTAAGCGTTATCATACTATCTATGTTTTTAAGGTCCCGGATGGAGTCTCAAGGTAGATAAACAATTTATGTTACAATTTTTGGTGAAAGCAACCGGAAAATGATAAGGGTGTTCATTGGGTCAAGAATGAGATTCTTTCAACGCCCAAAGGAAGAGGGGGATTGGGAATGAGGAATGTGGAAATCATGAATGATGCTATGCTTGCAAAACAAGCATGGAGAATTATGGAAAACCCGCAATTACTTGTCTCTAAAGTTTTATACTCAAAATACAAGGATAATCCGATTGAGATTGTGAGGAAGGATACAGGAGTTGGAAGTTATGTGGACGATTGGTAATGGACAAAAGATAAGGGTTTTTTAAGATGAATGGTTACAGAATGCAGAGGTGAAGCTAAGAGATGAGGAGATATTGTATCACTTGGAAGATTGGAATGTAACCAGATTGTTGCAAGAAGAGAATAATTCATGGAATGTGGGCTTAATTAGAAGGCCCTTCTATCAAGACTCAATAAAGAGGATTCTTGCAATTTATTTGTAGGGAAGAGATGGGGTGGATATGATGTATTGGGGAAGAACGAAAAATCAAAGTAACACTGCAAATCGGGCTATAATGTGATTGTGGGTAATAAAGTTGGAGATATACCCTTTGGGACTTGCGATAGAAGAATGTGGAAGGATATGTGGGTGCTAGACATTTTTCTAAAATGGAAGAATCATACGTGGAAAACAATTCATAATGCTTTGGCGCTGCGAGAAAATCTTTGGAAAATGAATATGATCAATCATCCCATATGTGAGGTATGTTTGCAGGAAGTTGAAAGCGGGAATCATAATTTTCGGGATTGCAACTTTGCCAGGAAAGCATGGCAATTATCCATGTTGGGTTTGAGAGTCCATAATGATCCTTACATTCCACCCCCGGATTGATATGTAATTTTGTTTATTATTTGGCAAAGAAAGGTAATGGGCGGGAATTGCTTGAGAAGTTTATGGTTGTGCTATGGACATTATGGATCTATAGGAATGAGTGGTTTTTTATAAAACACAACCGTGTATGAACAGGTTTGTAACGAGAATTTGTCAAGCACGTAGGATCTAAGAGCTTATAAGGACAGCTAGGAGAGGAGAAGGTCTGAACATGGTGAAAGAGGAGCTAATGGCAAAACGAAATGTCTTGATTGGAAAGTGAATTGGCTAGGTCCTGGTTTTTTGGATGCAATGTATGTCTTGATTATTGATGGAGCATGGAAACCGAGTTATTTGAGAGCAAGAGTGGGATGGGTTCTGAAAAGGAAGCAGGATGACGTTGTTTTAGGAGGAGGTACGAAAGCGCTGCTAGCGGAATCAGTAGGCCAAGCGGAGTGTCCGACTCTTTTTCATGATTTACGATGGATGATAATGAATAATCATATCGTTGTGGACAATTGGACAGACTCGGTGCTGATTATTAATGGTATTGAGAATAAAGGCAAATCAGATAATTTGATGAGGGATATCATCTGGGATGCAGAAGAATGTCTGAATGATTTTCTTCAAGTTCGAGTAATGAAAGTGATGAGAACCTGTGTGGAAGAGGCGCATTCTTTGGCTAAGGCAGCAAGAAAACAATATATCCTCAATGTCATGTTTTGACTAGTTTTTATGCTTAGCTGCATCTCTTTCTGTCAAAAAAAAAAAAAAAAAAAAAAAAAGGTGGACCCATAACTTCTTGTGCTTAGCTTACAAAAGGACCCATAAAGGTACCCCAATCCCACATTCATTTGATCATCCAATGCAGAGCTATCATCCGTAATAACAATTGGGAGTTCAAGCAAAAAATGTATACTACGAGACAAACACAATGGCGAATTGGCTTGCGAACATAGGGTTTATTGTCTTTGATAATGTTGTTTTCGATGCTTGGAGAAATCACTTCACTTCTTATGGGATGGTTTTGTAGGTTGTCCTAGGCCACATTTTATTTCAACTTGATGCAATAAATTTTTCTTATGGCGGTGCCCTCCTTCTTGAAGGTTTCCATTAGGGGGGCCAACGTATGCTATTACGGTTCACTTAATGCATATACATTGACTCAATGAGGTATATACGCCTGAACTTAGACCTCACACGCGAAGTTGTGGCACATACATTTAAGTTTATGTGTTACACACGCTATTATATTCATCCTCACTGTAATTTGAACAAATAATGCAACAAGTTTTAGTTGTTTAGGTAATAAAAAAAAGAAGTCCGATTTAAAATATGACAAAAAAAGTCATATTTGACTATTGCAATAGCAAAAAAGTAAAATAGTGCAGAAGACAAATAAACAAATTTACAACAATATTAAATTTATTATCCATTTATCCAAACTAAAACAATATAATTTTAGTGTATTATTTATAGAACTAATATCAATAATACTTGCCTCATCTATGTGTTTACTATATTACCCTTAAAGTGCCAGAAACTTCAATTGAAAAAATGTGCTTCCAATTAATNTTGACTATAAATGATAATATGTTTGATGGGTTAGGCTTGAAAGAGTATTAAGTGAGGAGGAGTAACAAGGAACGTAATAGCCTAGAGATTAGACTAGAGAGAGTAGTTAGAGATATACACTTACACGGTTATATGTATATATAAGTAGCTTTTATTGTTTCAAAATATCCAGGCCAGGGTTCCGATCCAACAAATAATCCAGTACTGATTGAAAGCTTCTAAGCATTTGCATAGGAGGTAGGGGGCAGGCCTCTGCCTGCCCTTCTATTTGATACAGAAATAAAGCATTTTTCAAGCATTTTCATTTTATGTCAGAAACTAAATAATAGCATATGTTGAGCACGTGATCAGATATTTTGAGAGGTTGTTAGGGTAGTTTCTTAGCTGGCAACTGACTCGACAAAGTTTGTTATGTTTGTTATCTTGGGAATGCCTATAAGGCCTGTGATCCCAGATATAGACAATCAATCAATAACAACAATCCTCTCTAATTCTCTTCTTCTTCTCTCTCTCTCTCTAACTATCTCTCTCTCTCTCTCTATTTCACAAACTCCATTAATGGAAGCTCAAGCTCAACTGTTTTTCTATAATCAGTCCTGTATAAGCTTTACATAGTCCTCAAATTCCATTAGAATTCTTGGTCTATAACATTGGTATCAAAGCTGGAGCTTCAGATTCCTCTTTGAATTTGATTGTTCATCCTGGTGAGAAGGAAGAATACTGCAACTGCAAAGGAACAAGCAATGGAGGAGCAATTAAAAGAGATAAGGCAAGAATTTGACCAGAAGTTTGAGGCTCAACAGAAGTTCATGGCAGAGTTTATGGTTGGGCAAGTATTTCAGATCATGTTGAAAATGGATTCAATGAAAACTTCAAGCTCTACACAAGGCAATGGAGAAGCTAGCTCAAGCACAAATAACAATGGTGAGCAATCTGGCACACGTTCATTTCAATTCCAGCCTAAATTGGAGTTTCCTCATTTCAATGGAGAAAATGTGAGAATCTAGATCACGAAATGTGTGCGGTATTTTGAACTCTGTAAGGTACCTAATGACAAGAAAGTTGATATGGTCTCAATTCATCTAGGCGCTAGAGCAGCTAGTTGGTTTAACAGCTATATTTTGGCTAGGAAATCTGTTGATTGGCTTACTTTTGTTGTGGTTGTTTGTACAAGGCTCAAAGATGAGTCTAATGATAAGGTGGTAGAAAACTTTAATAAGCTAGTGCAGGGAACATCTTTAGAGGAGTATATTGATGAATTTGAGCTTTTGAGATCATTGATGTTACAAAGGAACCCTACAATTCTTGAAAGGGAGTTGATGGCTGTGTTATTTGCAGTACAAAAGTGGAGTCCATACTTGTTGGGTAGACATTTTGTAATCAAAACTGACCAGAAGAAAGTCAAATTTTTGTTTGAGCAAAAGATTTCTACACCAGCTCAACATGATTTGCTTGCTAAACTCATGGGTTTTGATTTTGAAATACACTATAAGAAAGGTCAAGAAAACAAAGTTGTTGATGCTTTGTCCAGGCTCCAAAGTTCTAAATTGTTATTGGCTGCCCTTACTACTATTGATGACAGTTTATATGATCTCTAGCAACATCAGTGGACTACAGATCCTAACCTGACTCAACTTATCTCTGAGTTACAAACCAATGGTGCTTCTCATCCTGTCTACACTTTGAGCAGTGGTCAACTCAGAAGAAAGGGCAAGCTAGTTGTAGGTTCTTCTTCCCTCCTTAAACAACTTATTCTCGAAATGGATGCATGATTCTCCATTGGGAGGACATTCTGGAAGGGACACTACTTTGCAGAGAGTCAAATCCTTGTTCTTTTGGCCAAGCATGACCAAAGAAGTCCAACACTATGTCAGGTCTTGCTCTATTTGCCAACAATGTAAGTATGACAATTCAGCTTCCCAAGGCTTGCTGCAGCCTTTTTGCCCATCCCAACAAGAGTTTGGTCTGCTATTTCTATGGACTTCATTGAAGGCCTACCATCTTCTCACAACAAAGAAGTCATATTTGTGGTGGTTGATAGGTTAAGTAAGGCTGCTCAATTCATGGCCTTATCTCATCCTTATACAACCTTACAAGTGGCACAAGTTTACATGGATAATGTGTTCAAATTGCATGGTTTACCTAATTCTATTGTTAGTGATAGACATGCTGTCTTTTTGAGTTCTTTGTAGACTGAGTTATTCAGAATTAAAGGTGTGGATCTGCTTCCCTCCACTGCTTACCACCCTCAGACTGATGGTCAAACTGGGGTGGTTAACAGATGCCTAGAAACCTATCTGAGGTGTTTTTGCCATGACAAGCAAGGCTCTTGGAGCAAATGGTTACCGCTTGCTGACTGGTGGTACCTTACTTCTTACCATTCTTCAGCTTATGCTACTCCCTATGAACTCTTATATGGTCAGCCTCCACCTCTTCACTTACCTTACTTGCCTGGTGAGAGTGACAATACCACTGTTGACAGAAGTTTACAAAAAAGGGAGGAAGTTCTCAGATTGCTCAAATTTCATTTGCTGCGCGCTCACAACAGGATGGAACAAATTGCTAACAAACGCAGGTCTGATAGGTCATTTGAAGTAGGAGATCAAGTCTATCTCAAGCTCCAGCCTTGTAGGCAGCATTCTCTGCTACAAAGGGGACACCAAAAGCTCAGCTTGAAGTACTATGGGCCTTATGTTGTGTCAGCTAAAGTTGGTGCTGTCACTTACAAACTGATTCTTCCTCCCATTGCAAAGATCCATAATGTGTTTCATGTTTCTCAATTGAAGAAGAGCCATGGCAATCACTTAGGTGTTACTCCCCTACCTTCCTTCATGTGTCCACCTTCTGCTCCTAAGGTTCACAGAGGCTTGGTCAAGCAGGGACGCAAGGCTGCTGTGAAACTCCTTGTTAAGTGGAAGGACATGCCTGTGGAAGAGGCTACTCAGGTGCTTTATGATACTTTTGCTCACTCGTATCCTGACTTTAACCTTTGAGGACAAAGGTTTTGGGGGGGGGGGGGTTTGATACAAGAATAAAGCATTTTTCAAACATTTTCATTTTATGTCAGAAACTAAATGATAGCATATGTTGAGCACGTGATCAGATATTTTGAGAGGTTGTTAGGGTAGTTGCTTAGCTGGCAACTGACTCGGCAAAGTTTGTTATGTTTATCTTGGGAATGCTTATAAGGCATGTGATCCCAGATCCCAGATACAGACAATCAATTGATAACAACATTCCTCTCCAATTCTCTTCTTCTCTCTCTCTCTAACTATTCCTCTCTCTCTATATTTCACAAACTCCATTAATGGAAGCTTAAGCTCGATTGTTCTTCTATAATCAGTCCTGCATAAGCTTTACATAGTCCTCGAATTCCATTAGAATTCCTGGTCTGTAACACTATCCTCCGCCATTGCTCCTTCTCACCCAAAAAAAAATGCATAAAAAAATAGTTTACTTTGTGAATTAACGTATTAAGATCCCAAATACATGGATATTCTAGCTATATAAGGCCCTAATTTTTTGGACTTATTTTCAGTTCAGTTCAGTCTAGTTCAGTTCACTTCAGTTCCAAACTAAAACGTTAAATAGTTTTCTGCTTCGAGATATAATTACAATAATTCATATATCATTAGAAAGATTTTGACATGTACTTTCATTAAAGTTCAAAATCGGAAGGTTCAGGTAAGTTGACGTGGGTTAAATGTCAATTGAAAAAAAAAAAAAAGTCAATTCAGTTCAATTCAGTTTAGTTCAGTTCTGTTCAGTTCAACCATTTCAGTTCAGTCCAATCCAGTGCAATCCATAAGAACAGGGCCTAAGCTCATATAGACACTATCCTTGAATCATCAATAAGGCTTCAAATCCAACAAACAAAACATTTGTACTCGTCATTAAAATTTTGCCCAAGAGATGGGGCGTTACAAGAATAATCTCAATTCATACCGGTTTGGAACAAAAACTCATCTCCTAGATGGCTAAAGCCATCCCATGAAAGCATAGAGTCCACACTATCAACCCATTGCAGTACATTAACAGATTCCTGGTTGACCGAGGATGTCCCACTGGCGGGATGATTAAGTGAATTGTCATCAACTGAAAAAGAGGGGCTATAAACAAAGCAACTATTAGCAACTGCAGTGTTGCAATCATTCACAAGATTGCATGTTATACTGGTGCTTTCTTTTTGCATTTGGTCGTCATAGCCTTCTTGTAAATTTGCATATGCTAACCAGTCTGAGTATTCTTTGAGAGAGTTTGGTTCGACCTGCGTCTTGTCAACATTGTCTTGGACATCCTTAGTTGGTTCAACGATGGCGTGGTGCGTCACAGGCTCCAAGCCTAGAAGCTTCAGTTTCTTCTTTATTTTTGTGTTCCAGTGGTTCTTGATCTCATTGTCTGTGCGTCCTGGGAAATGTGACGCGATTTTGGACCACCTACAGAGAATGTTGTTTTCAACTAGTTAACCAAGATTTGATGAATTTTACTATTTTCGCACCGACGTTTGAAAGGAAAATTGGAGATACGTTGCAGTCCCTATTAATTCCATTCTATTCTTGGATTTTGTGTACAAAACTAATACTGTCTTAATCTAGACAACAATTAATTACTTCTTCCGTCCCAAAATAAATTTAAGGAATGATTTTTCACGGTCACTATGGTGATATTTTGATTGCAAATATTTATAAAAATATAAGAATAAAATTACAAAAATATGATATTTAGAAAATACATTTCAAATCAAGTTTAATGAATATACTTTCGAGTCTTAGCTCAATGTATATTTTCATAATTTTAC
>ONZA01006652.1:32717-45014 GCA_900322205.1 Kewa caespitosa
AACTTTGCTGAAATCCCAAGTTAGCCGCCATTGTTTGATTGCCTGGCAAGGAAAATGAGCCCATTTTACCCTGGTTGCCTGCACAACTCTGCTTCAACTCCAAATCTATGTCCCTCAAATGCTCCTGCAGCTTGGGATGAGGGTGAGAACAGGTCATCACAATAGTGCTCACATTGGTTGCGGGCATATGAGCAGAGCGACTCAAAATATATGTTGGGCCTGGGATGCGTCATCATCTCTACGTAGAAAGTGGATAATAGCAAGTCTTTGCGGCCACACCATCAGAACAGGCTGAGGCTGAACGACTCCATGTAAAGACAGAATGGTAACAAATCAGTTACAAAGGAATATAATGGTGATATTAAAAAAATAAACAAGACAAAAAAAAACACAAAAAAATTAAAAAAGAAATGTAAGGCATAACAAAAGATACCTTTCGCTTATTAGTAAGAGATGAATATTTCATTCTAAGAAGCTTCTATATGTGCTTTTTCATAGATGAGACGACGTTCAGAGCCGCCTTGGTCTCCTCCAAGCTCATCTATTGCAATAAAAGACGTTAGGAGAAAAAGGAAAATGTATTGCAAAAAAAAAAAAAGAAACAAAAAATTGAAAGGTACCACATTTACCCCTCGGTAACCCTCTATAGCAATGGGTGGAATTCACACTCTCTCAGGCACGTCAGAGGATCTCAACAGTTTCTCAAGCTCCGCTCTCATCCACATGACTTACAGACAACTCCAGAACATGAATGCGTACTCCTCCCTACATTAAGGACACTAAATAAGGAGCTTACAAATCATGTCACATACCACAATGAAAAGAAGAGTTGCATGAATCAATGCTCCGTGCAAAACACCTAGTCGACAGGCAAAGGATCCTCATCGCGAAGCTGCCAGATGAAGTAAGAAAAGAAGACACCATGTCAGATGAAGTAAGAAAAGAAGACACCATGTGGAGCTTCCAGAAACTCTTCCTCATCATGTCGGTCAGTGCAAAACATTTAGACAGGAGGATCATAGGGGATCACGATCCTACCGACGGTCTGTAGAGTCACTCCCTTGCCAAGGAATCAGACAAGGCAAACATACCTTCAAACATGCCCCATTTCCTGTCATATTCCATCACTACATGACGAACTCTGTCGAGGGTGCCAGTCATATGCGTCCAAGGGGAAAAGATTATCTACGAAAAACACAAGGAAGCTGTTAGTAAAAAAATATAAAATATGAGGTAAAAGAAATACATGCACCACATGTATGGTATACCTAAAGCACGGTGAAGTCATTCAACACCTACCTTTGCCTAGACAAAGGAAGCTCACCTACAAGGCCACGACCGATGCTTGATAAAATGGAAAAAAAAAAATCTGAGGCTTCTTACATCGAGAGCCAAAGACTGGGAAGTGCTCATAGAACCATACCTGCAGAAAATGTGAAAAATAAACAAAACAAATTTAAGACAAAGAATTATAACATTCAAGGAAAAAAAAAGAATGGAAAAAGGCAATAGCTCAATTACTTTCCAAAAGCCACCATGAGAATTTCTTTGTTCTTGATTTGTCTGTAGCTTTGCCTCAAAAAACTTCACCAGATGCTAATTGTAGTCTTTAATCCCATCCACATCCTTAAGGGCAGGCAAATAAATAAAAATTTGAGACGGCTACCCTTATCCGCAAATTATGTGCATGCCAAGAGATAAGAAAAAAAGAGTCTCACAACTTGATCTAAATAAAGACCTCGAGAACGACCTGGTAAGACAATCATTAGGAGTCAGCAAACTCACTAAATAATCCCTAAACACGGCCGAAAGTCTAGTCCTGTCTAGATGAAAAGCCTTGTCAAAGGGAAGGGGTTCACCTACAAAGCCCATACCACTAATCACTCCGAACTCAAAAGGAGTGATCATCATCTCATCCAGAGGGAGGTGGAAAGTTTTGGTTGTATCCCATAAATGCCCAGCAAGACACTATACAACAAAAAGGTTCACATTTCAGCAATCGAAAAGTGGGTCATACAAAGGGTCAAATCCAGTCCCATCAAAGCGAGCTACAAAAGCATCACGAAGCACTAACCAATTTATCATACAACTCAATGACGTCACCAAGACCACCATGTCCCCTAAGGTTCACAATCTCCTTCTATGAGAAGATTACGAATTAAAAAATCATCAAGACATTACGATGACAAAAACCACGTAGCTTGAAAATTAAACACAAAATCTAACTATGCACCCACATAATTTACCAAGCGGGCAAATTGCTACACATCACTTAGGCTAAGCCTAACATTCTTAGAGGGTTCACATACTACATGAACATAACAACTAGCCTTCCTAAACGCCATGGATACCACATGTTGACACCAAAAGAGTGCCCCCAAATGATCCTATGACGATAAATAATCTATGGTACCACTCCCGAAATTTTCTAATACGCGAAATAATGAAAACCCGAAAAATCC
Organism: Kewa caespitosa; assembly: GCA_900322205.1. NCBI lineage: Eukaryota > Viridiplantae > Streptophyta > Magnoliopsida > Caryophyllales > Kewaceae > Kewa > Kewa caespitosa. The sequence goes on from ONZA01006652.1 coordinate 35,180, forward strand.
AAAGTCAAACTGAAGTCAAAGGGCAAAATGGTCATTTCACCTCACCCTTAAAGCTTCTAGATGCATCCCCTAGGATTCCCGGCCAAGGGAGGCCAAAGCAATAACAGACGTATAAATCAAGAGCCAGCGATTACGGGGAAAATCGTTGCCCACCCAATGATTTGCCCCATAATCGATTGAGGCCCAGCGATACTCATCATATTCGCTGGGCCACGTAGCCATTTTCTATCAAATAGCTGTCTGTTGGCTCTCCCTTGACTGTTAGAACCCAGATGCATGGTTCAGCTCCTAGCGAATAGCACCGAATTTGCTGGGCACTGATCGAATTTCAGGAAAGTCGCCCTATCACCCAACGAATTGATCCATATTCGTTGGGCCAAGGTGATTTAAATTTTCCATCACTATATAAACCCATGAATTAACCGTATGTAATAATAACAAAAAACTCAGCAAAAACTCCCCAGCAACCAGAAGCCTTTCCTCTCAAGCTTAGGAATCTTTTGTGAGCAATTTTCTCAATATTTCCTAAGCAAAACTCCACAGAAAACCTTAAAAACACAAAAAACCATTCTATAAAGATTTTGCGTATAACAAAATCCGGTGCTAATTCCATCCAAAGGTAGACTCTCGAGGGTCCTACCCTCCTAAGGCTCTCCTTAGGAGGGGAGTTGGGAATTTCTTTTAAATTTGATTTCCTTTTATTTTCATTTTATTTCTATTTAGGTCACAAAATTGGAGAAAACAATAATTCAATATTATTTTCTTTAATTTAGAAAAATATTTAATTTTTATTTTTCTACTATCCAGTACATATTTTTCTTCATTTTCAAGTCATGAATTTGGGGTCATACCAATTTGATGTTATTTTCCTAAATAAAATTACTTTATTCCATTTTATGCACATTTACGTGTATATATTTTTGTTTAATTTTCTGTTTATTATTTTTTTTCGACATTCTAGGATAGTTGTACATTCTGCCTCATTTTTATTTTATTTATTTTCAGCATTCATTTATTTTATTTTCATTTTTCTCTCTTTCGGTATTTTTTCTTTTCTTTTCTTTCTTTTTCACATTTTTATTTGATTTTTCTTCTTCTTCTTATTATTATTTTTTATAAAGTCACTTAATTCTGGAAAGTGGTAATTTAATACCACTTTTTTTGAATTGCAAGACTCATATTTGTATATTATCATGTATTACATTATATATTTATTTAGTTGGCCATTCGGTAACGTATAAATCCCATTGACATGTTTGCTTATCTAATTGGTTTAATTATGGACAAATGCATGTTAAAAAGTGATTACATAAATAAACTGTATGATGATATGAATTAGAAAACACTTAGGATTAAATCACTTATGGAACCAAATCGAATTACAAAGCTTTAATTCGCAAGTAGTGGCCGTTAGTAAGAACGGGCAAATTGGATGCATCCCATCTAATTTGTACCTTCACTCCTAAATCTAGCCTTTGGTTAAAAGACTGAAGGAGTCAAAAGATGGTTTTCTTATTTTCCTAAAATAAGGAGGTGACTCTAAGCATCCCATTTGTACCATTTCGCACATTGTAAAAATGACGATGATACCCCATACACGCACTTTATTGTCGTGGGGGGTACGCGCGCCTTATTTCAACTTCCGCCTCTTCCCCTCGCCCGGGGAGCGGGAGGGCCGTGACCTCTACAATGGTGGCTCTGCTGGGGACTTAAGAGGGTGAAACTCGAAAACAAGTTACAAAAAAAAGACGTAAATTGATTTGGTTTAAAATGCATCATTTTTCATGTAGTCTCATGCGTACGCGCAACCTAAGTAACCCATGATTAAACCCAAAGGGGATGAGTTCGTTAACATGGGGGATCCATTCTATTTCCCATGCATATCGTAAACGACTCTCCACTCACGGCCTTTTCTTTCATCCATTCGATGTAAGCTAAAACGGTAACTTACGGCGCTTATGCATTTATAACATCGTAAGCACCCCGTATGTCGTGAGAGCCTTATTTCTCCTAACCTGTCATTTCTTAACCTTAGCGAATTAGAGCCATTGCATATGTGTAAACTTAGAAGATCATAGTACATTTGCATGCTTGATCTTTGCATTTCATTTTGCATTGCATTTGGACCGAACCGTAAACTGGGGGGCTTTACGGTTCATTTTTCAGTTAGAATTTTAGGTGTTTCCTTTTCTTTTGAAACCGTTCTTATTTACACCTTTCTAACTTAGCTCTCGAATTAACTCTAGGGACCGAAACAATCGTTGGACTCGCGGCGAAAACAATTGGTTTCATATGACATTGTCTCCACCACCTTTGTTCTGGACTCCGTTACGTTCGTCTCCCAAATCCAAGTCAACACCACCTCCATACGTGCGTCAACTCAACTTTGGAATTGCCGGAACACCTATACTCCAGGACCTTGCTGCCCTTATCAAGAAATTGACTAAAAAGGTTGACCAAATGGAAACTAAGAATGCTGAGGAGGTTGGCCCAATCAAGGGTGAGCTAAAAAAAGTTTGAAACTTTCCTGTAGCACAATAATCTTTTCAATAAATACCACGACATTGGGGGGATGACCCAAAACCTCACGGGCACCTTACCCGACAAGACGATCCTCTCGGACCTACCCAAATTCAAAAGCACTGACAACCCTAGGACCCATATTAGGGCTTTTGCCACTACCCTCACCCTTAAGGGTATTGACAAGGAACTTTTTCCACACATCTTCTCCAGGTCCTTAGATGGACCCGCCTCCAGCTGGTATTATGGACTCAATACTGAACGAGTCAAAATGTGGGAGGACATTAGCCGAGAGTTCCTAGCTCAGTATTCCTATAATACCGAGCTTCACGTCCCTATGAGGGATTTAGAAGCCACAAAACACCTCACATGTGAGGCTTTCATGACCTTCATCACTAGGTGGCGAGAGAGGGCTGCCCATATGGTAAATAGGCCCTTGGAAAGAGACCAAGTGCATACCGTCATACGCAACTTGAGGCCCGAGTTTAAGAAGCATCTCATTTTCCAACCCATAAGCACTTTCCTCCAACTCACGGAGGTAGGACTAGCTATAGAGGATGAGCTTCCCGATTTGGAAGTGAAATGGCGAACCAATACCACAAAGGTGAATGAGGTGAATGTCCTCTACGAGGGCGCACCTCAACGTCAAGAGTGACGAGTTTTTGCCCCATTGGGCATGACTCTCACTCAAGCTTTCGAACGTCTCATAAAAATGAATTATTTACAACCAATTGGGCCCACTCCAGATGTCCCAGAGGACAAACGGTCAGAGCTATGATACATCAAAATACTATAAGTATCATCGTGCCAAGGGCCACGAGACTGATAAGTGTTGGACCTTAAGACACACGGTCCAAGAACTCATAAATAATGGCACCTTACCCTTAACCAAGGCAGCACGTGTCCCGAATAATAACAAAAATCCCCTCGTATCTCATGAGGGTCCATTTTCGCTATAATCGATCACGACCTAGGCTTCGATCCCGCTTTACTTATCGAACCCGTGTCACCGCATGGCTACTTAGCTATTAACGGAATATGGGATAACGATGAAGAGGATGCATGGGATGCATCCCTAAAGTGTGAAGAGGTTTATGACGACGCATGGCTTTCCGACCATGAGGTTTGGGAACACAAAGCCGACATTCTAACTATGTCAGCAAAATTTTACAGTAGAAAGGATGGTCCACCCCAGACAAACGGCAACTCGGCCGACAAGGGTAAAGAGGTAGTTTCACAAGAACCACTTGATAGCCCTTTGCTAAAACAACTTAAAAGAATGAAAGCCGACGTTACCGTCAAGCAACTTTTAGCATCGTCTCTAGAGCGTAGGCAAGCACTCCTTGCCGAGCTCAATAAAATAAGTATTTCACCCGAAACATCACGCTCCCAGCTCGTGAGCTTCTTAACAAAGGAAAGGTCGCCCACCACGATCACGTTTTTAGACAAGGACCTCCATAAATAAGGTCAAAACCACAATAAGGCACTATACCTTACGGTGACGTGTAACCGACATCACGTCCCAATGGCACTCGTTGATAATGAGTCTGCGGTCAATGTATGCGCACTTAGAACCGTAAAAAGACAAGGCATCCAATATGACCTCGCACAAACATCGCAGGGCTTATGAGCCTACGATAATTCTAGGAGATGTGTCATCGGCACCATCAGCATCCATGTCACTGGTGGTGTCATAGAAAAACGAGTCGCATTTTCCGTAATAGACATACCATGCACTTTCAACCTCCTGTTAGGACGACCTTGGTTACATAGCATCACCGCCATCCCATCCACCATTCAGCAAAAAGTAAAAATGGTTTTAGAGGGAAAAGTCCTAATGATGGGGGCCGGCCAAATGCAGGTCACCTCGTCCAAGACCCCCGTCTTAAAGATAGACCATGGTGAAGAAGACGAGGACTTTTGGGGCTTGAACCCCAAAATAAAAACTATTGAGGGTGAAAAAGTTCCATTCGACTTTGATCCTCATTCCAACCTTCATGTCAATGCCATCATGCGAAAACAGGGCTACATGCCCGGGATGGGATTAGAAATGCACGCCCAAGGCCCGAGTTCTTTTCGGTTGGCACAATCCATGAACCTCATCTTCGGCCTAGGCTACGCTCCCTAGATTTGTGAAATCAGAGAAGCAATGTCGAGGGTGGCAAGACGAAAAAGGGCCATACGAGAAGGCATTCCCTTCGATAGGCCAAAACATATTTATCCCCACACCTTGAACGGACAATTTGTTCGGGCAGGCGATGACTACCCTTACATCGGATTTTACGAGCCACACTACCTCCAAGAAGAAGGCATATTAACCCCAGGATTTGAAATATTCGAGGATTGCAGCCTTCTCAAAAATGAAATCTCAAAGCTTCGGAATCAACCTCACGTGATTGGCCTCAACCCTTACCTCACAACGCATTCGGTCTCCTTTCCTGGCAAGAGAAGATCCCATTATGAGATGATGACGACGTAGTTCTGGCCATCCAGAACCAAGACTTCGGCCCCTCCGAGTTAATCACACCCGCCGCCTGGATAATAGAGGGGTGGTGCCGCACCTGCAAGTGGACAACTTCTGACGGGCGCAAATTCATCATCACCATAGGAGATGGACCTATGTTTGAGTCAAGCGATAGCAACTCTTGTAGCCTTAGAGATTCTGATTCTGATGCTAGTATAGGATACTCTCCTCCCGAGAGGATTAGGAAGCTAGGCTTCCCCATTCCCATAGTGTATGATCCTTCTATTGATGTACTCTTTGATGGTATTAATAAAATGAATGATGATTTCGATTACACCTTATTTTTCCACTAATGAATCTACTAATGATAAGTCACTCATACGGGCCATGCACGAACATGAACAAAAACCTCGGTAATCGAAGAAACCGAGACGATTAACTTGGGAATTATCGATAACCCTCAAGAGGTTAAAATTGGTCTAACTTTAACTCCAAATGAAATTTCCAACCTAATAAACCTCTGATAGGAATTTATAGATGCCTCCCATGGTCCTATAAGGACAAGCCGGGAATCGATCGATCCATCGCCGAGCATAAAATCACAGTTTTCCCGAATGCAAAACCTGTTAGGCAAAAACTTAGGAGAATGAAACCTGAGTGGGCCCTAAAAATCAAGGAAGAGGTAGAAAAGCAACTCGACGCCGGGTTTATTGTAGTGGCCAATTACCCCCAATGGGTAGCCAACATCGTTTCGGTCCCAAAGAAAGATGGACGAGTAAGGATATGCATTGACTTTTGAGATTTGAAAAAAGCTTGTGCCAAGGACAATTTTTCCTTACCCCACATCGATGTTCTAGTTGACAATATCGCCAATCATGAAATTTTATCCTTCATGGACGGTACGCGGGATATAATCAACTCCTCATGGCCGAGGAAGATATGCTAAAAATGAGTTTTTTGACGCAATGGGGAACGTATTGCTATCGCGTCATGCCTTTTGGATTAATAAATGCCGGAGAAACTTATCAAAGAATGGCACAAACCCTTTTATATGACATGATGAATAAAGAGGTTGCAGTATACATAGACGACATGATCGTCAAGTCTCGCAGGCGAGAAGGGCATAAACCCTTACTCCGCAAATTTTTCGAAAGATTGAGAAAATACAACATGAGACTTAACCCACAAAAATGTGCATTTGGCGTCACATAGAAGAAACTCTTAGGCTTTACAGTCAGTTCTAGGGGAATCGAGGTTGATCCTTCAAAGACTAAAGCCATTATCGAGATGACTCCCCCAAAAACCGAGAAAGAAATAAGAGGTTTCCCAAGAAGGCTTTAATATATTAGTAGATTTATAAACAAATTGACTATTATATGTGAACCTATATTCAAAAAATTAAAAAAGATAGCCAAGGTTGAATGGGACGATCAATGCCAAAAGGCATTCGACAAAAGCAAAGAATATTTTGCCAACCCGCCAACATTGGTCCCGCAAACGCCAGGCGTACTGCTCATATTATACCTAATGGTTACACAAACCGCAATGGGGACCATACTAGCCCAAGAAGTCCATAAGAAAGAAAAGGCTATATATTACTTGAGTAAGAAGTTTCCCAAGTACAAGACACGTTATTCTACTTTAGAAAAGACGTGTCTTGCCACGGTATGGGCAACCAAAAAACTGAGACATTATATGCTCAATCATCAATGGAATATAAGGTCTCGAGAAGACTCATTAAAGAATAAATTCCAGAAACCCGTGCTGACGGGAAAGATGGCTCGTTGGACCGTCACGTTATCCATATTCGACCTTAAATACGAGAACATGAAAAGCATCAAAGGGCAGGCCATTTCGGAATACTTGGCTGACCACCCCGTAAAAGGTCAAGAATACGGGCTATGGCGTAGGAGTGTTGTTAGTTTCACCAGACGGGGCACACACCCTAGTATCAGTAAAACTCAACTTTGAAGTCACTAACAACGCAGCGGAGTATGAGGCTTGCATTTTTGGATTACAAGACGCAGTAGCCATGGGATTAGAACCCCTTAGAATGTACGAAGATTCCACCTAATCATAAACCAAATCTCGAAGTGGAAAGTCAAGAATGAGAGTTTGGCCCTTCACCATGCCCAATTGGAAAAGATAGCTGGAAACTTCTCGAAATCCACTATACCTACCTTCCGAAAGAGGAAAACTAGTTCGCGGACGCACTCGCTAAGCTAGCATCCATGATCACCATCCCTCCAGAAATCAAGACGATGCCCATATACATCAAAAGGAGGGACGAACCCGCTCACCACTACACCTTACAAGTCGACCCTTTAGAGAAAATTCCATGGTATACCGACATCCTCAATTACAAATTGAGTGAAGAGTATCCCCCTGGGTGTTATGGCTCGAGGGAACAAAGGTCCATTCTCCTTCTTGCCGCACAATTCGTGGTGTACCAAGACAGATTATACAAGAAAACCCCATATGGATTTAGCCTTCCTTGTGTCGATAAAGAACAGGTGAAGCAAATCATGGGTGAAGTGCATGAAGGAGTATGCAGCTCGCACATGAACGGGCACATGCTTGCAAAGAAATTATTAAGGCAATGTTTATTGGACTACAATGGAAAAGGATTGTAGCCAGTATGTGCAACGATGCCGACAATGCCAAATTTATGCAAACTTACAACACATGCCACCTTTAACATAATGGTTTGACTTCCCCATGGTCTTTTTCAACTTGAGGAATCGACATTATTGGTAAAATATGACCTACTGGCATAGGCGGACACATGTACATCCTTGTTGCGATTGACTACTTTACAAAATGGGTCGAAGCAGTATCTTACTCAAAGTTGACTTCCAAACAAGTTGCAAATTTCATAAAGAACAATATATTCTGTCAGTATGGAGTGCCACACGAGATAACCAAGGATCATGGGTCTCACTTCAAGAAGTAAACTGCAGACCTTTTACAGCAATACAAAATAGAGCACCGCAGGTCCTCGCCTTATAGGCCACAAACAAATGGCGCTGCGAGGCCACAAACAAAAACATCAAAACCATCCTTTAGAAGATGAGTGAGACATACAAGGATTGGCCTAACAAACTACTGTTCGCATTATTGGGATATAGGAGTACCATGCAGACATCAAGAGGCGCAACGCCTTATTCACTCGTTTACGGTATGGAGGCAGTCCTTCCCATTCAGGTTGAGATACCTTCCCTTAGGCTAGCTTTAGAGAGTTAAATTCCCGAGGTCGATTGGCTAAGAGAAATATATGAACATTTGGTTTTGCTAGACAAGAAGCGCCTAAACGCTTTGCATAATGTCCAGATGTATCAAAGAAGAGTGGCTCGTGCCTTCAATAAAAGGTTCAACCACGATCATTAAAAGAAGGCGACTTGGTTTTGAAAGAAAACCGAGCACCTATATGAGACCCACGTGGTAAATTTAGCCCTAATTGGTCGGGACCGTACATAATCAAGAAAATCCTTTTCGGAGGTGCGGTCTTGATCATGTAACTAGATGGAATAGAATTCTCGCAACTAACTAGCTTAGACCGACTTAAGAAGTTTGATGCATAATTCCCAAGCTTAATAATCGTATAAAGCCCTTACATTATCCAAGATAATATTGGAAAAAAAAAATCCTTTATCATCTTGAACTACGTTTGGCCTGATTCCCATTTGGATACGTAGGTAACCCGTAAGGGCCCGCCCTAAATCCTAAAATCAATCAACATCATTTACATCGCTTTACATTGAACTACGTTCGGCGTGATTTCCATTCGAATACGTAGGTAACCTGCAAGGGCCCAACTCATTCAAAAAAATATATACTTCTCCTTCCATAAAAGAGACACACATTGGCAGAATGCGCTATGCTTCACATTATGCCCATGTTGACACCAAAGTAGTGTCCCCAGAAACCACCCTATGATGATGAATAATCTACGGTACGGGTCCCAGAAACTTGTAATACGTGAAATATTAAAAACCCGAAAAATAAAAAAAAAGTCAACCGAAGTCAAAAGGGCAAAATGGTTATTTCACCTCACCCTTGAAGCTTCTAGACCTCCTCTAGGACTCCCCTTGGATTCCCGGCCAATAGGAGTTAAAACAGTAATGGACGCATTATATCAAGGGCCAACGATATAGCCCCAAATCATTGCCCACCCAATGATTTAGCCCATATTCGTTCCTCACCCAGCGAATTGACCTATATTCGCTGGGTCAGATGGCGATTTGCAACCAAATCGTTATTTGTTGGCTCTCCCATGACCATTACGACCCAAATGCATGGTTCATTTTCCAGCGAATTGCACCCAATTAACAGGGCACTGATCGAATTACCCAAAATCGCCCTACTCCTAGTGAATTAATCCATAATCGCTAGGCCAAGGTGCATTTAATTTTCCATCACTATATAAACCCATGCATTAGCCACGTACACACACCTTAACGATCCAGTATCAACACAATCAGTTCAAAAAACATAGCAACTAAAAGAGCCATTTTCTCCAAGCTTAAGAAATTTTATGAGAAATATTCTCATATTTTTCTTAAGCAAAAATCCATAAAAACCCCATTTAAAACACAAAATCGTTCGTTCACCATTATGCGTATAATAAAATCTGGGGCAAATTCCATCCAAAGGTATCCTGAAGGTCCTCCCCTCCTAAGGCACTCCTTAGGAGGGGATTTGTCAATTTTTAGTATTTTATTTTCTTTTATTTTCATTTTATTTCTATTTATGTGACAAAATTGGAGAAAATCATAATTTAATATCATTTTCTTTAAATTTAGATAAATATTTTTATTTTATTTTGCTACTGTCCGGTACATATTTTTATTC
>ONZA01006654.1:9760-21762 GCA_900322205.1 Kewa caespitosa
AAAAAAAAAAAAAAAAAAAAGAAGAAAGTGCAAAGCCGGCATGCATACCCCGTTTTTTCCCTTGGGCAGGGGAAGGTACTCATACTGGTCATCGCAAATCTCCGGGACCTCCTGTATGACACGAGTGCCCGACTCGTCCTCATGGCTAATAGACAAAGTCTGCATCGGGATGCGCACTCTGCCCTTAAATAACAAAAGACTCCATTAGAGTTCATCAAATTTAATTAGAATTTAAAAAAAGGAGGCACAGCAGAAGCCTTACCTCAGCAAAGAGAAGAGTAGCCAGCATCAATCTCTCACGGCAGAATGACTGGTAAGCAAGAGCCGGGTCATCATCACCTAGCTGTTGAAGGAAGTACCAGAACTCAGCACCTCTCATACCCGCCTTGAATTGCCTCTCTGAAAGGCAGTCAAGGCAGAAGATAGAGTCCGGCGGATCCTGGGGGACCTCAAACCTCCCGATCGTCTGTTGGGTTACTCGCTCACGAAGATACTACATATGACCGAAGGAGCCCTCGAAAAGAATCCTCCACAGATCGTACTCCCGAATCGCATGGCGAACCTCTTCAGGGACGCCGATCACATCTGACCAAAGGGTGTACTAGACCTAGTAAACAGCAAAGAAGAGCATTAGATCAAATCTAAGATGCATAATACATCAAAAAGCAAAATACGTGCAATCCATGTATACCTGAAGAGTAGCAAACTCGTTCACCATCCGCCTTTGCTTTGGGAGAGGAAGCTCGTTAGGTGTGGTACGATACGTCAATGACAAACAAGCCAAGATAGGAAAGGCTCTAGGCTAGTCACAGTGCAGCCAAAAGATAAGAAAGTGCTCGTAAAACCATGTCTGCACATACGAAGAGAGTTAGTAACTCAGAATAAGAAGCAAACACAAAACCATCAAAGGCAAAGAGAGGCATTAGCTCGATCACCTTCCAAAAGTTGCTGAGGAGAATAGCCTTGTTCTTTATTTCACGACATCCCTGTCTCAAATACTTCATCAAAGTCACATAGCTAGGTCTTCCCTAGTTATAACCATTGATCCTTCCGAAATTGTCGAGAGAGGGAAGGTAAGAAAAGTAAAGTCGGCTACCCTTGTTCGGGCTAACTTTCTTTCTCTTTGTTTAGATAGTGCTCCTCTCTTGTTACTGTGCCAATATGGCTCGACGGGATGTGTCATCCCGGGATGATGAAAGGGAGAGAGACGAAGTCGTATCCGCTAAGTAGAGGACCGAGAAGGCTAAGAAGAAAGCCGAGAAGGAGAGGGACCGAACGTCCCAATGTTGAGGCTCTCTTGAGAAGGAGAAGGTCGAGGCCGACACGAAGCTTGCTACTATTGAGGCCGAGATGGCTAAGGAGAAGAAGAAAGTTGCGGCTCTTGAAGCCGAGCTTGCCAAGGAGAAGGTGGAGAAAGAGGTGGCGAAAGCCGCTTACAAGTCCTTGGAGGACAAGATGGTAGCCTCCAAGAGGGCTTTCCTAAAAAGCCTCAGGGAGCCTATTTTTAACTCTGAGGAGGGCTACTCGGCCTTGCTGGCGAGGCGGGTCATGATGTTCTTGTCCCAGACAGGGGAGGACACATCGACAACCGAGGAGGCTTATGCTGAGGAGCTGGGGTGGAACCCTCGAGATCACTACCATAAGACCTCGCTTGCCGACCTCTCGACTTCAATACCGACTTCTTGGATATGATTGGGGATCACCTTGTGCCTCACGCCGAGGGTGCTTTCGGTGAGGAGGATGAGGATCAAGGTTCCGATGAGGACCTGTCTCCCCTGGAGGATACTACCGAGGGTGTCTCTCTGGCCCCTGGTCATGATGCCGTCGAAGATGATGCGGCCAACGTTTCTTCCCCCCTCTCCCCTTTGTCATAAGTAGAGAGTTGTATTCTTTTTTTTTAATTTTTTTTTTTAATTTTGCTTTTGTTTTGAAATGAATCTTGAGCAAGTTTATTTTGCAATAGAAGTCATCTATTTTTTCTGTTTAATGCTTTGTTCTTCTATTTGTCCCGGCCTTGGTCGAGAGATCTCTTTTTTGATGTAACGGAAGCCGGGGAATTTTATTGAAGCGGTGGACGAGAGGTAATCATCTTTGGTCTACTATATTCTTCTTCCGTCCACTTGCCCCCAGTTGAACAAGGTATGTTGTTGAGGATGAAATGACCCAGACGAGGGGTGAGCCTTCGTCTTGTGTTGTGCGCTCGTAGTAGCGTTGAGGGTGGGATCTTTGTCCTAAACACTTAGAATTTTTCTAGTGCTTTTTGACGAGGCTAGCAGATTGAGGCGTTATCTCCTTCGAAAATGTTCCGAATTGCCTTCATTATCTTCTTGAGGGACCTTACGCCATGTTTCGCGCATCCCTTATTTTCCTCAAATGATCTGGGCCGTTGACCGTGCCTAACTTTGCCTATAAAAGGAAGGCCTTTAGGTTATTGTCTCCTTTCACCTTTCCCTTTCTTCCCTCGCTTTTCTTTCTGAGTAAAGAACATGCCCTTCCTTTCTCAGTGTTCTTCCTTCCTTCCATCGTGGCCTCTATGGGGTCAATTTTCTTATCTCATCACTCTCCGATGATTAACATCCTTGACTTATGTGAGGGTGGCAGGACGTGACGGTGGTTGTACATTGATCCTCTTGAACTCTTTTGCCATCCCTTCGGATGTCCGGGAAGAGCTTTCTGCCGGGTAGCTGTTCTTTGTCCTTCGAATTCCTGAATGGGTTGGTGCTGGATTTTCATCTACTTTCCATTCACGATCCAGAAGATGAGCTTCACCTTCAATGCCTCTCGACACTCTTTTTTCTAGAGGCCAGGTCCCTCAGCGGCGTGTGGACGTTGTACCTTATCCTCACGGAAAGGAGTTTCAGTGAAGATTTTGGCTAGGGAGAGGTGTTGGGTAACGGTGGTAGAGTTGGTGCTTGGGGTGTGTTATTCCGTTGTGGGAAGAACTTGGCGTATTATGCTTCGTCCCCGCCGTCTTCTACGCCACCCTTGGTTCACCTTGCGACCTCTTTGTCTCTCTCCTGCCTCCTTGACTACGCGCCTTCCACAAAAATAGGGGGGCTCTTCCCCTTACACAAGAACTTGGCATATTATATTTCGTTCAGCACTTAGATTTTATCTTTGTAGTTCGCTCTTGCGTGTGGGAATCTTTGTAAAAGACTTTAATGAAATATAAGAGAGTTTGATGAATATCTGCCCACTAGGACGGGGTCTCATCTCTTCTTCTTTACTGCCTTTAAAATTTTACCTTCAACTAACTTTGCATGTTGTGAACTTGAGCGGGATTCTTTTTCTCTGCCCCCATGGTGGGGCCTTGTCTAACTATTCGTAGACTAAGTCCATTTGCCCTCAGGGTAGGGGTTCGTCTAACCGTGTCGTAGACTAAGTTCATTTGTCCGTGGGGTGGGGCTTCATCAAATCGTATTGTGGACTAAGTTTAATGCCCTCGTGGTGGGGCTTCATCTCTCAAAATATAATGGAAAAGCTTGCAAAGCAATATGTAGACGAAAAGGCATGATAGCCGAAAACAAATCCATTCTTGGCTTCTTGGGGGAGCCCACCCTTAATGGCCAAAGGCCTCAAAAAATGATAAAGGTTTTTTGGAGGAGCCTACCCCTTTCAGCCGAAGGCCTCGGGAAAATGGATAAGAGGCTGCTTGGGGAGTCTACCAAGTCATCTAGAGAAGTCTAGGAATCAAAAGAGGCTATTGAAGGGTGCCTACCCTGACGAGGCTCTATGATGAGACCGCGTCCTAGACCAAAAACCTCCGGAGGTTGTTGATTGCAGGGCATGCCTATCTTCCTCCCCTCTGGGGTTTCCAGTCGGTAAGTTTTTGAATTTATGAGTTCCCTCACCCTGTAGGGTCCTTCCCAGTTTGGGATCATTTTCCCCTCTTCATTATGCCTTCCCACGGATTCTATGGTTCTCAAGACAAGGTCCCCTACGCTAAGCTTCCTCAGTTTCACCCTTCGGTTGAAGGCTCTTGTCATCCTTTGCTTGTAGATCTCGGCCCTCAACAATGAATCTCCTTGTACCTCTGGGAGGAGGTTGAGGTCATGTTTTCGCCTTTCATCGTTAGTCTCGAGGTCGAAAGTGTTCGACCCTCGGACTCTTGTTGGCTACCTCCAGTGGGAATACTGCCTCAGATCCATAGACGAGATTGAATGGCGTTTCTCCCGTGATGGCCTTCTGAGTTGTTCTCGAAGCCCATGGAACCTCCGTTAGCATGTCGGCCCATGTTCCCTTGGCTTTTCCAAGTTTCTTACTAATGCCGTTCACCAAGATTTCGTTGCTTGATTCCACCTGACCATTCGTCTGGGGCCTTGCCGCAGCTGTGAAGTTTGCTTTCACCTCGTACTCTTCCAAGCAGTCGGTGAGCTTCGGCGTGTCAAACTGTCGGCCGTTGTTAAACATGATGCTTTGGCTGTTATCGAGGATGTTCTCCAGAATTAACTTCTTCACATTGGCAATTGTTATGTTCTTAACGGACCTAGCTTCGATCCTTTTGGTTAAGTTACCGACGGCAATGATGGCGTACTTCAGCGGCCCCGGTGCCAGCAAGAAGGGACCCACTATGTCCATGCCCCATTGGTGAAAAGGCATCGGCGAGAGGATCGGTGTCAACCCAGCGGAGGGGAGCTTCAGGACCGGAGCGAATACTTGGCACTTCTCCCAGCTTCTGATCATTTCAGCTGCGTCACTCTTCAGGGCCGGCCAGTAGAAACCTAGCCTTATGATATTTTGGGCTATTGTTCGTCCTCCCTGATGAGCTCCGCAGATGCCAGTGTAAGGATCTCGGATGATCTCTTTCCCTTGTGTCTTCGAGATACATTTTAGCAGCGGGTGGCTCAGACCTTTCTTGTATAGTGTACAGTCGTAGAGTTCGAACCATTTAGCTATCGTCTGAACTTTCTTTGCTTCCTTCTCGTCAACAGGGAGCTTCCCTTCTCCTAGACATGCCATTAATGGCTCCATCCACTCGTCTCTGCGGTATAGTAGGAAGACTTCGGCTTCTTGTTTGATACTCCTCTTCTCCTTCTCTTCCCAAAAGATGTTTCGGGAGACCCCTTCAGCTGATGAGCTTGCTAGCCAGGCCAGCGCATCGTCGTGGTGGTTCTCCGACCTTGGGATGTGTTCCACTATCATTTCTTCAAAGCGCTTGATCATTTCTCGGACTTTTCCAAGGTATGCCTTCATTCCTTCTCCCTTGGCCTCATAGTCTCCGGAGATCAGTGAGACGACGAGCTGGGAGTCCATTTTTGCATTGAGTTTCTTCGCCTGGCGGATTGGGCCATCTCCATCCCGACGATGAGGGCTTCATACTTAGCCTTGTTGTTGGACGCTTGGAACCCAAATCTCATTGTGTACTTGAAAACATATCCCTCTGCTGAGGTGATGACGATGCTTTCCCCGATTCCGCTCTTGCATGACAAGCCGTCCACACTCATCAACCAAGACTCAGTCCAGTAACTTGGCGTCTTCTCTTAAGGCGTCAGTTCAGCCAAGAAGTCTACGAGGGTTTGTCTCTTTATTGCCTATCTGGGCTCGTATGTAATATCATAATCGGTAAGCTTCTGAGCCCACAATTGCACTTTTCCAGACGAGTCTAGTTTGCCCAGTATCTTCTTTAGGGGTTGATTTGTTAGGACAGTCATGGGATGGCTTTGGAAGTAGGGTGTTAACTTCCGAGAACTGATGAGGACTCCAAGGGCGAACATTTTGAGGATGGAATACTGGAAGTAGGCACCGCCCAAGGTATGACTGGTGAAGTAGACAGGCTCTTGTCTCCTCTCTTCCTCTCTGACGAGGACTGAGGCGACGACCCTTTCGGAGATGACGAGGTAGAGGAAGACTCTCTCCTCATGCTTGGGCGAAGCTATTTTGGGCAAGGAGCCCAGGTACATCTTCAGGTTTTCAAAGGCTTCTTGTGCTTCATCGCTCCATTCGAACCTCGTCCCGTTCCTAAGTGTCGAGAAGAAGTGCGGGCACTTTTCGGCGGACTTGGAGACGAATAAGTTGAGGACCGCGATGCACCCAATCAACTTTTGCATGTATTTGATGCATTTGGGTGGATCCATGTCGATTAAGGCCTTTACCTTCTCCGGATTGGCATCGATGCCTCTTTCACTTACCATGAAACCCAGGAAATTTCCTCCCCTTACCTCGAAAACACACTTCTTCGGGTTGAGCTTCATTTTATTTCTCCTTAGAGTTATGAACGTTTCTCTCAGGTCCTCCACGTGGTCAGAGGACTTCACACTCTTGGTGATGAGGTCTACCACATAGGCTTCGAGGTTTCTGCCAATTTGGTCTTCAGAATTTGCCCTCTGAAGACCTTTTGGACGAGCCTCTAGAAACTTGTACTGACGTTCTTCAGGCTGAAGGGCATCATCGTATAGCAAAAGAATCCATCGTCAGTGATGAAGACCGTTGAGCTCTGGTCCTTTTTCTTCATGAATACTTGGTGGTATCAGGAGAAGGCGTCCATGAAACTCATAAGTTCATGGCTTGTGGTAGAATCAACAAGCTTGTCTATCCTAGGAAGAGGGAAGTGGTCCTTCAGGCATGCCTTATTCAAATCGGTATAGTCGACACACATTCTCTAGCTCCCGATTGCCTTTTTCACCATCACGATGTTGGCGAGCCATTTAGGGTATCAGCATTCTCTCATGAAATCGGCTTCCAGCAGCTTCTTCACCTCAGCCAACGCGGCTCGGCTTTGCTCCTCGCCCAGGTGTCTCTTCTTCTGCTTGACAGGTTTGAGCTTGTGGTTACTCCAAGGTTGGGTTCCATGAGGGATCTACCGATGTCAGGCATCTCGTACGGGCCGAAGGAAAAGACGTCATGATATTCTCGGAGGAGCTTCATCAGTCCTTCCTTGGTGGCCTCGTGCAGCTCATCACCAAGGACGTGACTCATTCTAGACGAGAGGGGTCCAGGATGACCTCCACCTTGCCACTCGAAGGGGTGGCTTTCTCTATTTCTTCAATCCTTGCGTCGGCGACCTCCAGTGGGATGGCGTCTACCATGTGGCACTGCAATTCCTTCCCCTTCTCCTCCTTCGTGGGGGTAACATCTTCTATCTTTACAATGACTCTTTCTTCAGGAATTACATTCTTCCTCTTCCTCGAGTTGTTCCCGGCGGGGGCCAAGGCGTTGGTCTCGACGAGTGGCAGCGTCTTCTCCGAGACAGTGTTCTTACTGTTCAAGATTGGATGTAGCATGTCCAGACCATTTTTTGATCGCCAAGGATCTTCCCTACTTCCTCGTCGTCCCTATGGAAATTCAACATGAGTCGCATGACGTTGGGAGTTTCGTTGATTTTATTCAGCGACGGTCTCCCCAGGAGGACGTTGTATGGGAGAGGGACAATGACAACGAGTACCTCCAAGACGACACGCCTGGCTTCGTTCTTTGGCCCGAGTTGGATACTTCCCATCAGTAGGACTTTTTTTTCCACCGAAAACTACCAACGGGTGGGTGCTGAGTATCACTTTATCTGAAGTGTAGCCGAGGTCCATGAGGCAACTAGCTTTGATCACAGCCACCGAGCTTCCCTTATCTATTAGGACTCCTCTTACCAACGTGTTGGCAACCTTCACCTCGACGACGAGGGGGTCTTCATGAGGGAATTGGAGAGGCCTCATGTCCGTTTCATCAAAGGTTATCAGCTTCCCAAACTTGGGAACTTCCTCAATCAACATGATTTGATCGAGGGATCTGAGGTAAGTTCGTCTTGCTTTGTTTGTAAGGCCACCTCCTATTAGGCCACCCAAGATAACAACCACCTGGTAGGAGTCCGAGGAGGATCCTGAGGCCATAGGCTCGGTTGTTGCCCCCTGGCCTGGCGGGACGGTGGTCGTAACCTTGTCTTTCAGGAAAGAATTGAGCTTTCCTTCTTTGGCCAGTTTCTCAAGATGTAAGCCTCATTCTTAACAGTATCTTGTACCATGTCGATGCTCATTGTGGTACTGGCAGAAGAGTAACTCTTCCATGTGCCTTCCTTCATTGGGGTTTGGTCGGGTAACAGTTTAGGGTCAACTTTTGCCAAGACGGCTTCTTGATTGCAACTAAAGATTTGATTCACCGCAAGGCTCTCAGGCATTTTTCTCTCGGGCTTCCCTCGCCCTTTGAAACTTGTTCTGCATCCCCCTCTTCCCGATGCTTTCTTCTTGAACTGAGGCTTCTCGACAGTCAGCATTTCATCCTTTCTTCTTTCTTTCCTTGATGGTCTCGGCTTGTCATCATACTGCTTCTCTCGTCGATGGTCCCCCATTCACTACGTCTCTTCCGGACCTTTCCCAAGCCGTGAATATCTTGGAAGAATAGGCTCGAACGAAGGGTAGGGTGAGCTTCTCCTTCTTCAGCTTCATGTGCTCGAAGTCCTTCATGATCTCGCTTCCTTTGACGATACCTTTGACATAATCCATGCATGTTATTGTCTGATCGAGATTGATGATGTGTAGGCATTCGTCTTTGAAGCGTTTGTCTTAATCTTTCATCGGTTCCTTCTTCCCCTAACAGATGTTGAAGAAGTATTCCGAGCATTTCTCAATTTTTTCACATGTTATGAAGTTTTCTGTGAAGACGTGGCAGAGCTCGTCGAAGCTATGAATGCTGTGATGGGGGAGGCTGTTCAGCCAAATAAGTTCCCTACCTTCCAGGGTCCCGACGAAGTGTTGGCAGTAAGTGGCGTCATTCCGCTCTTGCGTCATCATCGCATCCTCGTAGGCCATCAGGTCCTCTCGAGGCAAGGTTGTTCCACTATACTTCTTTATCTAAGCTATCCGAGGCTTCAGGTTCAAAGGATAGGCCATCATCTCTTCGCTGAAGGGGACCTTCATGGTAAGGTCAGAGCTTATCACTAATCCCCTGAAACTCTTTGTGATGTTATCATAGTCCTTCGGTCGTAGATGGGTTACGACGTGCCCTCGGTGCCCCTGTAACCTTTCGACTTGTCTGTCTAAGGTGATCTCCCTGACGTCTTCTTTCATAGGGCTCTCTATCTCCCCCTCGTTCACTCTCCTCCTTTTCTTCATTGCTTCGATGGAAGGTCGGAGGTCTGCTACGTTTCCTCCAGGCTTTCCATGCTTCCTCGCACTCTTTCTTTGTCCAGAGGCTTTTGATTTGCTCCTGGATTTTGATGAGGAGGAGTTGGAACCGCTCATGATGAAAGGGGGGTCCTCATTACCTTGGTGGTACGAGACTCCTGGTCGTGTTTTCTCTTCGACCGCTCATTCGTCTTCTTCAAAGAACTTCTGTCTTAATGCTTCGTCACTCCGACGTGCTGGAGGATGTTTTCCTGGAGGGTCGTGAACATCTTATGCATGTCGCCCAGGATGTTGGCCTGAAAGGCCACCTGCTCCTCCCTCGTGATAGGGGGATGGGTTCTACCTTGTCTTCCTGCGGACGAAGCCAACTGGTCTTCATAATGATTCGACCTCGAACATGTCTTCTTTGATTCAGGTGTTTGTATGTGTTTTTCATTCCTCAATCTCATGCAACGTTTGCTGTCCACCCCCCATAGACGGCGCCAAATGATTCGCGTGATTTTTGGTACAAGGACTAGACCCTCGAACACTCAAAGGGTTTAAGAGCCTTGATTGCTTAAGATGAAGAGAATGCTGACGCGTCTTGTCAAAAGAGGAGTACCTGCACAAAAAACGCACGTGAACTTCCCCGGCGTGGTCCAAGGAACGTCCCTTCGAAGATCAAGTCAGTAAGGAGAGTCCAACAGTAACAGATTTGCCCGAAGGGACAAAATGCTCTTTAGGGTACTCAAATCTTCCTTGAGAAATGGGGAAGACTTGAATACTCTAGAGAGAGAAAATGAGTGTGCAATCTCAATCGGAACCAGTTTGTTAATTGTTTTCTTCTTACCTTGAAAGATGTGCTTGCCCCCTATTTATAGGCATTTCCTAAAGAATGCTATGGTTTTGGCTAGTCCACTGGGGAGGCGCCACGTGGACATGGATCCTTTGGGCCAACAAGGAAATGGACCTACATGGGCCATCAATCTGATCTAGGCATGTGCGGGACACGTGTCATTCTTCGTATCTTTTGAAATCTTCTGTAGGTACCGCCCCATCCAAGATGGTCCTACATCGGTTCCTGTGGTGCCCCTCGGCTGTGCACCCCTTCATCCCTCTCTCCAGCAGGTCCCTCGTCAAATGGGGGAACCAGGGTCTCTTGAGCCTGCTACCAGGAGAACCCCTCTTCCTGCCCCTGCAAGAGGGGACGAGGGTCGATTGTCGAAACCCCTATGGTAGATAGGGGGGGAAGTCAAGGTGCTCCCAACGATCTACAAACCCGCCGAGAGGTACAACCCCACAAAGAGGCTTGGGCCAAGAAGGGGGGCCCAATCCGTACCCATAAGAGTGATGAGGGAGTAGTGAACGAGCCTATGGGATTGGAAAGAAGCCCAGGTCGAAACGAACACCTATGGGAAGCCCAGGTCGAAACCAACCATACACCACCCCTGCCTCAAGTACTTCACTAGGGTCGCGTAGCCAGGAGCGGCCCAGTTGCATTCGCAAATCCTCCCGACATCCTCAAGAGTCGAAAAGTAAAAGAAATAGAGATGGCTAGCCTTGTCCGTGAACAAGTTGTACACACCAAATTTTGGTTCACTTTTTTTATTTTAATAAAATGGGCCATTTAATTCTAATCTTAATTAATATTTTTAAACCTAAAAAATTAATGAAATACTAAAATGAATCAACTAGTGCACTAACTAGTTTGGGCCTAGCCCTTTAATATTATGCCCCTTGGCCCAAGTGTTTCAACCAAAAAGAAAATCAAAACGCCAAAAAAAAAGAAAATAAAAAGAAAAGAAACAAAACAAACAAAAGAAAAAAGATGAAAAAGAGAAAGAAAAGGAAATAAGGAAATAAAAAAAAATAATAGGGCAAAACACTAAAATGCCTCATTGTAATGCCGTGAGTTTGGAACGCTTTTGTTGAATTTTATTTTATTTTTTTTTCTTTTTTGGTTAATCACTTTGATTTGTATTTATTTTGCAAGTACATGAGTCATGAAGCTAATTTTGGGATACTAAAACGTGTCTTGTCTCTAGTAAAGTTAACTTCCCTACGTAATATNNNGTTCTACCCNNNTTGTTCCTTAAAATACATGTTAGCCATTTATATTTGTATTAGTTTTAATCCCCAGGCGATGCCCGAGGTTCCTATAATTATAGTATTAAAAAATATCCGTGTAAATTATCTTAACTTATGAAAAGTTTGTGTCTAAGAATATTTAGCTTAGCTTATGATAAGTTTGTGCTTGAATAGATTATATATTCATCTTATCGGTTGGGAGTTTTTCCGCGAGTATAAAAGTATCACACATGAATTTAATTCTTTTAAGTTTCTTTTTTATTTGGGTTGATATACAAATTTATTGGCAATTAATAACTTTTCAAAAAAACAAAAAGCAAAATAAAAAGAAGAAGAAGTAGTTGAGCCTACATTCAGTTGATAGCTACAATTATATTACTTCAGAATCTTCATTAGAAAATTGATCAAGATCATCATCGTCATTTAGAGTTGTACCTATCCCATTTACAAAAATCATGCTTCTTCACCTATTTGTCCTTTTTTAAGTTTGCAAATGATTTAATTAATTTTTCCATATTTTTAGTTTTTAAATCGTGGTGTATATAATGGTTCAAGATATATTGTTAAGATTTAGTTTGAGATGATTTAAGGAGAATAATGATGAGTTAATATATGTTGCTATTAAATGACACTTCCAGTAAAGGGCATGATCATTTTTATTGGTCTTCAGAAATTCTATAAAAATATTATCCTACATCCTAGCCATGCACAACAACATTGTGTGTTTTTTTTTTATGAGACGAATTTTGGAGGGAATGTTTTTAACTAGAGACCGCCACGTTTCAAATGAGGTCTTGTTTTCACTTTCTTCCATCCACACCAACTTTATTATCAAAAAGGAATGACTTTTTTCGCGTGATTTTTAAGGATTATAATTATTAATTTTAA
>ONZA01006657.1:28107-41131 GCA_900322205.1 Kewa caespitosa
GAGAGTCCTAGAAAGATAAATAGAGAGAAGAAGAGTCCAAGCAACACACATTGCTCTCACTGCGCAAACTACTCACCATTTCTAATTCTCTCCTTTGTAATTCAGTGCTATTATTGTCTCCAATCATCTTGAGTTCATCAGAACATTTGTTGTAAACATTGCAATCTTGATAGTGGATCATTTACCAGTTGGAAGAAGATTCCAACAGAAATTTTTCTCCTTTCTAGGGTTTTCCACGTTAAAAACGTCTTGTGTTTTTCTTTGCATTCAGTTCTTTCAATTATTGTCTCAAGTACAATCTCAATTATATATAGATTATTAGGCTAGTTAACTCACAATCCATGCCGAGAACAATATTGGTTANNNTTTACCAAAACAATTTGTTCTCCACCGTGGGGCACTTAGCCTAAAAACCCATTTCATTCTCTCAAAGAAAACCTCAGACGTACAATCATGGATTCATCATCCCAACCAAAGAAGGACGCTGGAAAGAAGAGTGAAAAGTCAATCCAGGTTTCCCTACCTGGAACCTCCAAACCTACCCACAAAACCTTGGGAATGCCTATTACAGATGCATCTAATAGGGAGATCCCAGAGTCAGCAGAATGTCCAATCTCTGTAGGAACGCCTCTATCCTCAGCCTTCACAAAAGCTACCAACCCGGAGAAAATGAAAGTCATCCAGGAGAAACCCAGCGTTGAGGATATGATGTCTTGCATATCAGACATGGTCAAAGCCCAGAAAGCTCAAGAAGAAAACATTCTAAAGCTCACTCAGGACAACCAACAATTGAAGGCAATTGCAGAAAGCAACACCTTGCCCTCAAAACAACCATTTCGGAGGGACACCAATCTGTTCGTCCCGATGTCGGTTTTGAGCACTCCTCCTGCTGCCATGACGGTCAGACCCTTAGGACCTCAGCAATTCCCACCAGGGTTTTGCCCGATATTCCCAAATGGACTCGTCCAAACAACCTACAATTCAGAGTTTGAAGCTAGCCGAGTTCTCTCAGAAGCAACACCGTCATTCAATATCAATGACGGCAACGACGCAGTTCAGCAAGAAGCTATACGTATTAGACAAAGATTGCGGAATCCTCCCAGCAGCGCCGCATCAAGTAGCATCCATCCAAGCACCGCTCCTGTGAGAAGCGTCCAATATACTTAGCCCCCATCAGGTCACATGATTAGTGGTTATGAACATTATTCTAATAATGACGCTAACAGTGCAGGAATGAGGAACACGATGGTGATGTACATGAAACCTCTAGAAGACATGATATGTAAGATTCCAGGAGCACCTAACCGATCAAGCAGATCTCGTCCATAGTTTACAAAAAGACACCTTTCGTTGACGAGATCGAAGCTATAGAACTTCCAAAAAGATTCAAGCCACCATCCATGTCGTCTTATGACGAGACGACAGACCCAAGAGAACACTTAATGATCTACCAGCAGAGGATGACCGTCCTACCAATACCCAGTCACCTAAATGAAGCTTGTCTTTGCAAAGGATTTAGCTCGACGTTAACAGGTTCTACTCTCAATGGTATTTAAATTTACCTAAAGGTCTAATCTCTAGTTTTCCAGATTTTGCAAACCTGTTCCAAAACACAATTTTCCACGAGTCAGAAAATGGACAGAAGGTCTAGTGATCTACACCATATCATCCAGAAAAAAGGAGAATCCCTCAAGGATTTCCTCAACCATATGAACAAGAAAATCATAGCAATCCCAAATTAAGATCAACCTATAGCAGTGGAGGCTATGCGTCAAGGAGTAGTAAGAGATTTTGACTTATAGTACGAATTGACAAAATTTCCTTGTAGTTGTTTTCAGGACATCAGAAACAAAGCCCAACCTTTCATCCGACTAGAGGAAGATAAGGCCCTGAGAACTGAAACAAGAGACTATGAAAGACCAAACAAGAAAGCAGCGACGGAGAAATCGGACTAGAATAGATCAAAACCATACTACATAGAAGAAGACAAACCAAGGGTTTGTTATGCAGGAGAATTCAAGAACGAAAACCTGGCGGAACCACCAGATTGGCCAGAAATTCATAAATATAATTTCTACGTTGATATTTCTACTTTACTTGATCGTCTAGATGATTTAGGGTCAAAGGTAAGATGGCCTAAAAAAAATGACAAACCTGCAGGGAACAAAGATACATCTTACTGGTGCGAGTTCCACGGCGATATCGGCCACCGGACCGAGGACTGCATTGCACTCAAAAAGGAAGTAGCATACCTAGTTAAGAACGGATACTTAAAGAACCTGCTCAAACCAGCCCAAAAGGATCAACCAGCCGTGGACCCACCTACAAAGATCGTCAGATACATCTCAAGAGGATCAGACGTATGTGGAGGATCCTACTCGTCGGAAAAAAGAATCGCCAAGGGAAATTCAATGCAGAGGTCTGAACGACCAATGACGCCTAGAAGACGAAGCCAACCTATCACCTTTGATAAATCAGATAGGGATCACATCAAATAATATCATCATGATGGCTTAGTCATCTCTCTTCAAATTGGATGTGCAATCATGCAAAGGATATTGATCGATGGCTGCAGCTCAGTAAATCTCATCATGGTGGACACCCTGAAGCAAATGGGAATAGAAGACACCAACATCATCAAGATTTATGTCGTCCTCATTGGGTTCAGCGGAGAAACAAAACAGACCCTCGGACACATCTTCCTGCCAACAAACGCTTGTGGGGTAAATTTTTTTGAGAAATTTTCAGTAATAGACTGCTTGTCGTCCTACAATGTATTTCTTGGCAGGCCTTGGATACACAACCTGGGAGCAGTACCATCGACGTACCACCAGTGCGTGAAGTACCCAAGCAGCTCAGGAGTGCAAGTAATAAGAGGTGACTTGAAAGGGGCTCAAGATTGTTACAAACTCTCCCTCAGACCAGTCACAAGATGGAGGGAGAAATATCAATTAAAGAACCAACGGGTTCAGAGCGTCCTCCTTGAAGAACCAAAATAGAACATAGAAGAAATCAACTTGAACTCAGCAGAACTTGAGAAGAAGCTGCAAATAGGCGACGATGTACCCGTGCACATCAGACCTAATTTGATGCAATTCCTGAAGGACATGATGCAGTGCTTTGCTTGGCACCACAGCGACATGACACAGATCAGCTCATAGGTCATAACGCACAGGCTAAACATCGATCCCAGCTATACCCTAGTGCAGCAAAAGAGGAGGAAGTTCGCTCCTAAAAGAAATCAAGTCATCAACAAAGAGGTTGACAAGCTCAAGGAGACATGTATGATCAGAGAAGTAATGTATCATGATTGGTTAGCTAATGTCGTGGTCGTCAAAAAGAAAAATGGGAAATGGAGATTGTGTGTGGACTACACGGACCTGAATAAGGCATGCTCGAAAGACCCCTTTCCACTGCCACACATAGATGCCATGGTAGATGCGACTGCGGGACACGAGATTCTGACGTTTTTGGATGCTCAGAGCTGATTCAACCTTATCCATATGTATGACCCAGATAGAGAAAATACAGCCTTCATGACAGAATGTGGGATATACTGCTACAAAGCCATGCCGTTTGGCCTCAGGAATGCAGGAGCGACCTATCAGCGTCTTGTCAACATGATGTTCAAAGAGCAGCTTGGGGACACGATGGAAGTCTACATCGATGATATGGTGATCAAGTCCAAATCAGCAGAAGATCATGTCAAACACCTCACAACCGCGTTCGACATCCTGAAGGTTTACAACATGAAACTCAACCCTAACAAGTGCACTTTTGAAGTTTTGTCAGGAAAAAATTTCGGTTACATGGTCACCAAAAGAGGAATAGAAGCCAGTCCAGAACAAATCAAAGCTATCCTAGAATTACAACCACCAAAGACATAGAAAGACATATAGTGTCTTACTGGACGGGTAGCTTCGCTGAACAGATTCATCTCAAGATCCTCATAATGATGCAAGCCTTTCTACGACATCCTGAAGAAGAACCAGAAATTTGAATGGACTGCTCATCAGGATGAAGCTTTCCAGGACCTAAAACAGTACTTGAGTACTCCACCACTTCTATCCATGCCCATATTAGGTGAAATCTTGTACATTTACCTTTCAGTAACTGAAAACGTCCTAAGCGCTGTGTTAGTCCTAGAACAGGATGGACTTCAACATTCCATTTACTATGTAAGTAAGAGTCTGTTGGATGTTGAAACAAGGTATAGTCATTTAGAGAAACTAGTTCTAGCATTGGTTATGTCGTCCACAAAATTAGTCCTTATTTTGAAGGACACGATATACATGTTAGAACCAATTTTCCTATCAAGTATGTTTTGAGGAAACCTGAATTGTCAGGGAGAATGGAAAAGTGGGCAATCCAGTTAAGCACCTATCAGATCACATATGAGCCCATAACCACCAAAAAATCCCAAGCGCTAGCAGACTTTATGGCCGACTTTAGTCCGAGACTAGAAGCAGAAGCAACAATAGAAGTTCAACATCTGAGTGGGGAAGACACACCTCAAAAATGGACATTGTTCACAGATGGAGCTACAAATGTAAGAGGAACTGGTTTAGGAGTCGTCCTGAAGTCGCCACAGGGGGGGCATCCTACCCCACGCTATAAGTTGCGAGTTCAAGACGACCAACAACGAAGCAGAATATGAAGCACTTATCATCGGATTAAACATGGCATTGGAACTAAAGGTAAAACAGCTTGAGGTACATTCTGATTCACTCTTAATAGTAAACCAAGTCAATGGTTCCTATACAGCAAAAGACTCAAAAATGGTAGCCTACTTAGAAAAAGTGAAAAACTTGGTAAGTATATTAGGTTCATTTGAGCTGAAACAAGTTCCCAGACCTAAACACACAGGCCGACGCCCTAGAATCCCTAGGGTCAAATTTCAACCCGACCAAGCTGAACTCGATACCAATCCTACACCTACTCTCCCCGTCAATCAATAAGGAAAGTAGAGATGTTGCATTAGTTCATAAAACTGTCTATGAGACTAACATCCAGGAAATTGGTTGGACAAAGCCCTACATAGAATACCTCAAAAAAGAGGATACATCAGATCCAGCAACGGAATTACAAAATGAAGGCGTCAAGATTCACCCTGATTGACGACGTCCTCTTCAGAAAATCAGCGGCAGGTCCCTACCTTAGATGCCGAGAGAAAGACCAAGCTAAAGAGGTCCTAGGAGAATTGCATGAAGGACAATGTGGATATCATGCTGCTGGATGAAGCCTATCAAATGAAGCACTCATGATGGGATATTTCTGGTCGACAATGAGGAAAGATGCGGTCGAATATGCCAAGAAATGCGACGCATGCCAGAGACACGCCCCAGATATACACCAACCACCAGAACTATTACATTCGGTCTGAACTCCCTGCCCATTCATGAAGTGGGGGATGGACATCGTGGGAAAACTAGCCCAAGACTCAAGTTAGATAGTATTCATGTTGGCAATGACGACTACTTTTCCAAGTGGATTGAAGCAGAGGCTTACAGCCAGGTAAGGGATAAGGAAGTTACTTCTTTCATAAAACGTAACATTATATGCGGATTTGGCATACCCTCTGTGATCATCTGCGACAACAGTTCACAATTCATAAGCAACAAGACAATGTCGTTTTGCGCTGAATGGAACATAAAATTGCACACTTCATCACCACGACATCCTCAAGCCAACGGCCAAGTAGAATCAAGTAATAAAATAATCATCAACAACCTGAAGAAAAGGCTGGAGGATAGACGAGGAAGATGGGCTGACGAACTACCTCTAGTGCTATGGGCGGACAGAACGACACTAAAGACTTCAATAGGTTAAGCCCCATTCTCATTATTCTTCAGTTATGAAGCAGTAATACCAGCTGAGATCTCAATCCCTACTCAAAGGTATGGCTTACTTACAGTTGAAACTAACAAAACTGAGCTTGCAGCAAGTCTAGATACCATAGACAAACTCAGAGAGACAACAAGCATAAGACTAGCAGCATACCAGCAAGGTGCGGCCAGATGCTACAACAAAAATGTCAAAATTAGAACCTTCAGAGTGGGAAACATGGTTATGAGAAAAGCTTTCCAAAACACAAAGGAACACAAAGTAGAAAAACTAGCTCCAACTTGGGAAGGACCATATCTCATTGAGTCGATCACAGGTATGGGTGCATATAGATTAATGACCATAGATGGCAAATCACTCCCAAGAAGTTGGAACGCCATCAAGTTGAAAATCTATTGTGCCTAAACACTCACCACGCACCCTTCCCAAGTAAAGATGAAATATAGATATGATATCTACAAAGGTATGAATTCTAAACCTGATTTCAATTATTATATTATCAATTCCATAATGATGATACAAACTTGAGCGTCGGAGGGTCGTTAGTCTAACCAACGATCACCCTAACCGACTTCGACCTGGTCGTCCATAAACAACCAGAGCGCAAGACAGGGGGACAAGGAAAATACCAAATCGTCCAGAAGCAAAAAATCGCAGGTATATTATGTACTGAATTCTGCAGTGTTTGCACTAACTGCGAGTTTTGCAAGAAAAAGTTAAGATACACGAGACATTACTTAGGATGTCTACTAGAGTTGCAACAGCACCACAACTCAGAGGCTACAACACAACCACCTAAACCACACAAATAAGCACGTACAACAGAGCGTAGGACATACTAATGTATGTCAACATTCACAAAGAAATGCAAACACACTTTGCATAAACAAAATTCACATAATATATAAGATAATCCCTTATCCCTACGGATAAGGTAAACATGTTCAGCAAAATAAAACCTTCGTCCCTTTGAACGAAAGTAAAAATGTTAACAAATCAGGCACGAGGCCAGGATGACATATCAACCTCAAAAAATAATGTTCAAACCATCATCAAAAGAAAAGGAAAACTAAATCTAGATGTCATTCTGAACTGCACAGGAAACTGAAGCTGTTAAGGTGGAATCTGAAGGAGCTGGGATGTCGACCTGAGGATCTGAAGCCGTTATCTACTCAGCACGACCAGTCGGCACTACGACCTCCTCATCAAGACGGAGAGCGAGCGCTGCAGCCTTTTCCTTGACCTCCTCATCAGAAGGAAATTCCTCTTCCTCAAGAGGAGGTATCGTCTTCTTGATATACTCCCAAGAAGCAGCATAATCCTAGCTCGTGTGCTCCTTCCTAACGTACTCCTCCATTGCCGGAAAATATAGCATTGTCAGTCATCTCTTTCCTCAGCTTAGCCATATCAGCATGCCACTATTAGCGAATTTGACACTATCAAGTTTGTGTTTCTTCGGATTACCCTTATCGTTTTTCAGTTTGATAGCTTCTGACTTCTTACCCATTGGATAAACTATTCAAGAAAACTAGAGAAAGATTAGAGGAAACTGAAGTTACCTGATGAAAATCGCAAGAAAATCGAAACCCTTCTTGCCGTTGTTGAAGTAGCGAGAAAGAATTTGGGGAAGAACAAGAGAGAGAGTTTGAAGAGAAAATAAAAGCTAATGTTGGTGAAAGAAGAGGTTGGATCTATTTATAATCCTTAAAGGCTAAGAAAAACGGGCAAAAAGGAAACTTGAGTTAATGAAATTGCATAGCATCAATGCCGCACGACGCTCGAGGAACGAATAATCGAGTTTTCCAATTTTCAAAATGCAAAACTGTGGGACGATTGTTGGTACTAGAATTTCTGGTATTTATTCAGTACGACAACTCTGGACGATCTGCACAAGTCCTCAAGGTTAGTTGTTCTTCACAGGACGACAGATAGGGATATTCCCTAGGATCACGTCAGTTGTTAATTGATGAGCATGGATTAGGGTTTCCTATTTACTAGGTAACATAATATTTCTAAGAGTCAAATATTAACGTTAGTCAATATTAACGGTAACAAGAGAACTAAGCGGAGAGCTAAGTAGAAGACTAGAGACTAAGTCAATTCAGTTCCACCAAAAATGCAGTTGAGGCCGAGATTCTAGGAGGTGGAGCGGAAGAGTGGGACACGTTCAAACTGATCCAACGGTCATCTGAGAGAGTCCTAGAAGGATAAATAGAGAGAAGAAGAGTCCAAGCAACACACATTACTCTCACTATGCAAACTACTCACCATTTCTAATTCTCTCCTTTGTAATTTTGTGCTATTATTGTCTCCAATCATCTTGAGTTCATCAGAACATCCATTGTAAACATTGCAATCTTGATAGTGGATCATTTACCAGTTGGAGGAAGATTCCAACCGACGTTTTTCCCCTTTCTAGGGTTTTCCTCGTTAAAAATGTCTTGTGTTTTTCTTTGCATTCAGTTCATTCAAGTATTGTCTCAAATACAATCTCAATTACATATATATTATTAGGCTAGTTAACTCACAATCCATACCGAGAATGATATTGGTAAATTTTTACCAAAACACCAACCAAACTTTTCCTCTTTAGCTACTTGACCAACCTTGTATTGCATTGTTTTTATTTCCAATAACAACCACGGTTCTAATGAGTTGACTGGAGCAGTTTCTCTTCCCCCTTTGTGTTATTTAATTAGTCTTCATTGCTTCAGTTGATCACACAAAGAAAAACAATCTTGTGCTTCTCTTTTTACTTTTTTGTCTGAGCATTTTATACGAGTTCTAACTTCTTCTTCTCAAGTGTACCAGACTGAAAGATAACTGTACAAATCTTGGAGGACACTGTCAGTAAAATAACTATACCAGCTGTGATAAAATAGATTCTAAAGCATACAACAACACAGTCTAAAACCAAAGTTAAATTATTGGTCCATATTTTGTTCATCATTGATCCATTCAACATCGTTTCAATAACTATATTTTCAATAATTTAGTAACTATTTCTAAACTTGTTACTACGACTACATAAGTGGTCTCCAACTTCTTCAAAATCCTTGTTGATATCTCAAAAGTATGTGCTCTTGATAAGACCAATTACAAACGTTGGTCATTGAAAAGACTCATCGCCTTTGAATAATTGGAGATTTATCGTGTGCTGTTGAACAACCCCATATTCATAGACATTGCCAAGACCTTTGTTGTGACCACTGTTTATACTATTCCAACCGCTGCATCCTAGGGTAAGATCGATCATAAGGTCGATGTTGATGTTGTCCATATGTACAAAGAAGAGAACAAATCTGTTCAAGGACATATGGTCAATGACATGTCCGACCGTTTGTTCGATCTATTGAACACCAATAAATATGCCAAGTCAATTTGGGAGGCTCTAAAAAAAATGTTTGTAATTCGTGCATACAAGTTCTAAACATGTAAAAGCGGAAGACAAAAAGTACACAGATCGTTACGGCCTAAACTGAACATATAAAGCCTACCTTTCGAATCGTGAATTCAACGGATTTGGAACTGAACTTGTTCTTGTGTATGACGTGTAGAATATATTCAAGAGCCCTAGGTGTTCCTCCTATAACAGTATCAACAAGGTGATGCAAAGAGAATCCCAAAACACATCGATAGCTAGATCGTGCGAAAAAGCAAAACATGATTTTCTTCTTACTTTCTTTCGGCCTTGACGGCTAATAATAGGATGGCTATTTTATGTTGTTTAGTTCTCTCTAATGTCCTTTGAATTAATTCTAATCAATAGAATAAGCTTATCAAATACTTGTGAGAGGCAAGACCATGTTTTATTGTTCATATAACACTTAAACCTAGTTCTCCTATGACTACGCTTGCTTGACCACTTGGAATCGTGTCCAACACGGCCCAAAGAACCTCATGCTTTAGCTTGATGCACAAGGTACATGGATATGCCTTGCGCTCGTGCTAAGAGATGGCTTAAGCGCAAAGTCCATACACACAACGCTTGCCCTTTAGCCGTCACCTAAACTGATTGGCTTTTGGTCCATTAGTTAAGTCAGTTTGTTAAGTTCATCACCTACGTGTGTGAACCATTAGACTTAGTACTATTTAACTTTCAAGTTCAATCACATTGGTCCAATGATCATGAGCGGTATGAAGCTACACATCATGACAAACGTAAATGCACTGAATGACAATGTTTGTTAATGTATTTGTCCAAGTCGATTGTACTATGATTAAAGAACATACTCCTTCAATCTTCCACTTGCCTTTTTGACAAGCACGCAAATCAATTCCCTTGTCACTTATTGTGTTAATTGAAACATCATTTAAGATATCGGTCATCCTTATTAAGTTCTAATTGTTTCTTGATTCCAAATTTAATTGTTAAACCAAATGATTAACGTCATAAATCAATTGAGCATGGCCATGCATTTTACAGTTATAATTTATCAAGAGGCCGAGAAGAAAATTGCTATGAAGGGAGAAAAGTTCTCATCTTTTGCGTCCATTAAATCCAATAAAACTCATAACAGCCCAAACGTTCCTTCTATAACCACGTTATGGAAGACGATTGAGTAAATCATAGACTATCAATCCTTCAGCTGTCATTTATGACCACTCTAGTTTTAGAAATGGCTTGAAATAGCTTTTATGAGAACATCAGACGAATGTTTTATCTTAGAAAGTTCTCACGGTGGATTAGTCCTATCATGAGTTTCCAACTCATACCTACGCAATCAATCCTTGACATTCCATGTCACGATGTATGAAACGCTGTGAGATTAACTTGCAATCAACTACTTTTGGGTAATCAGAACTTAATTCCAATACGTAGATTAGGCACATATAATCACAAACTTCAGTTCACTTAATAGGATTTCATTATCAAACACATTGTCTTAATAGGGTTTCATTATCCAAGATATGAAGTTTTACGATTACAACCATGTCAATCTAAAACATCAAAGCCTACACTATCCAAAGAGCCTAATGCCTATCCTGGTTGTATCACTATAGTGCTTGGCTCGGTCAAGTGGTTTAGCCAAGGGATCAACCACGTTATCATCTATATGTGTCTTGCAAACTGTAATATCTCCATCACTGAGTCACTGTGGTATAAGGTGATATTTGCGGTGTACATGCCTCGTCTATTGGTGTGACTTTGGTTCTTTGGCATGGGCAACGGCTTCACTATTATCGCCATAGAGAGATAACAATTTGACCATAGAGGAAACTACTGTTAATTCGTCGGTGAACTTTGGTTTCCATATGGCTTCCTTTGAAGAATCTGCAATAGTGCTATGCGTGGCACTCTTCCAGCGCACAACCCCTACATGTAGACAGAAAACAAATATGGATAAATATTGGTAATCGTCTTTGTTGGTCTAAAAAGACGCATCCGTGTTCAACAACCAATTCGGTTTCATCGCCATGCGACACGAACTTATCTTTACTCTTTCTCTATTACTTTAAGATGTTTTTGGCTGCAATCTAGTGCACCTCAAATGAGTTGGCCTGCAAGCTTCTCGTCATGCTTAAAACATAAATACATTTGGCCGAGTACAGAGCTTGACATGCAGACATATATGGGATCTTTCTCATACATTTTTGCTTAGTAGGTGTCTTAGGACCCTACGTCTTGCTGATAACCGCGACTCATGGGAAAATTACCTTCTTAGCATCTTGCGTATTAAAAAGAGAAATAATCTGGTTAACATACGTATCTTGTCTATGTCCAATTCGCCTCTTAGATCTGTCAGGACAGATCTTAATGCGTAAGATGTACTCGGCTTCTCCGAGATCCTTCATCTTGCAACATTTCCCTGACCCAGCCTTCACAGACTCGAGCATGGGGATATCATCTTTGATGATTAATAGGTCATCAACATGCAAAACTAGGAAGTCTACCTTAGTCCTACCGAACTTCTTGTATACACAAGATTCATTCCCATTGTTTACGAAGCATCTTGATACCTTCATCAAAACGGAGATTCCAGCTCCGGGATGCTTGCTTTAGTCCATGTATGGACCTTTTAAGCTTACATACCTTTCAAAGATTTTTAGGTCAAAAAGATTCTCTAGTTGTGTCATAGACTCATCTTCCTCCAAGAAATCATTGACAAAGGCGGTTCTGATATCCATTTACCATATTTCATAATCGTAAAAAGCAGCAATTGCTAAGATAATCTGA
Source organism: Kewa caespitosa (assembly GCA_900322205.1). Lineage (NCBI taxonomy): Eukaryota > Viridiplantae > Streptophyta > Magnoliopsida > Caryophyllales > Kewaceae > Kewa > Kewa caespitosa. Next base: position 40,130 of record ONZA01006657.1, read on the forward strand.
ATTGATTTAAGCATCATGACTGGTTGGAAGGTTTCATCCTGGTCAATCTCTTGTCTTTTGTCTATACCACTAGTCTAGATTTGAAAACCAAGGTGCTTTCATACTTGTCCATTATGATCTTATAGATCCATTTCAGTTAAGTTTAATCGAAAAGAAGAGCATTTAATCTATCGAAATATCTTGATGCTAAATATGTGCGTTAAAGAAAAGAAAATTCAATAATATTTGTGTGAGTTTACATCGAGACATTATGTTTTACTTATTTTTTCAATTAATTTTTCTAATAAGTTTTCTTATTTTACATGGTCATAAACATTTTAAAAAATGGCGAAATGCGTGATCATTAAAGTTAACAAGGGTGGTGACAAAACCAAAAAAAAAAATAATTTGTATAAATAAAACATAAAAGATTAACAAGGTGCACAGTGACTTCCGTTAGTTTTTCTATCAGCTAAGTAGTCATTTCAAAAAGAAAAAAGATGTGGTAGTATTATCAAAATTTATTGTAAGTTTGCGTACTAATACAATAGTCTACTCGTAAAGAGAAGGCATGAGAATTTGGGAGATAGGTTCCGTTGGAGACTCTAAATCAAAGAGAAAAAAACGCCATGTTGATTTTGTTCCTAGCAATATGTGTCTTGCAAAATCTTGCAAGTTTACCAAGGGGAAAAAAAAAAAGTAAAAAAAGTAAATCATTTGTAGTGCCATCACAAGAAGCATGCGTAAGCGCCTATTATATCTATACATTTATCAAAAGAAAAACCGGAGAGAGAAAGTTGGATGTAACCATCCCAACAAATAGGAGATAACCTCTAACGTGGCAAAATGTCATACGTTTAGAATTCAATTAGGAGTTGATTAGGTTAATTATATCCTAATTTACTTTTGGCTATCATATAAAATCTTATAAAATCACAAAATGTTACGTTTTAATCGGTTTTGATATTGTATAGATTTCTTATTTTATAAACTGATATGGACGAATCTTGTTACTATAAAATT